>VYZT01064027.1:14999-39108 GCA_013400735.1 Pomatostomus ruficeps
TCCATTTCAAACTTTCAAAGTCACAGCCTGTAGCAGAGAAACTGCACAAACCTGTGGTTTCCATTTCTGAAAGTTTTAAGCAAAGAAGTCTTCTTATGTAGTCCAACTTGTCAGTATGTCTGATCACAAATAATGCTTATGATTTAAGGACTGGTATGGCTTTACAGCTGAAGAGCTGAGGCTGAGGGCTCTATTCTGAAATCATTAATGCTGCACAGCTGAGTAGACCACTGACATGGAGTCATTTGCCCAGAGACAGTTAGAAACTAAAGAATTTAATAAAGTTCTTCAGTGCCTGAACCACTAACAGAACATATCTTCTAAGGGTTCATCAAATGGCAGAACTTTTTTTTAATTTCTTGCTAACAACTTTCCACAAACAGGAAAAAGGTTTGCAAGGAAGAACTGCAATGTCAGACCTCTATATATCAGCATTCTCAACCAAGAAACTGAAAGTGCAGGAAGAGTCTGGTTTCTACCATAGCCTCACAGATAGACAATGTCAGATCCTCTGATCTGTAAATTCAAAACAGTCTTCCCAAACTGGATATGAAGATGCACCCATCTCATCCAGCCCATTACCTCCAAGGATGGCTGTCTCAGATACTTTGGAGGCTGATGTGAAACCCCTCCTATACCAAAGGCCATGATTACACAGGGATTATGCAAAGTTGTATTTGAAAATCTCTGTCTGTCTTGAAAATAGCATCGCAGAGAAGGCCATCTATCTAAAGCCCACAAGCAGTTTCATCCAAGCAGACTTTAGAATCCGGAGCCTGGAGTTCCTTGAGAACTTCAAAAAGCTTGGAGAAGACTTCTTTTTGCTCCTCTGTGATACTGAGAAAGAACTACTGAACCAGTATTCCTTAGCTGAGGTGCAGCTCTGATATCTCCTTTATTTTCCGTATTTTTAATGTCTAACTGCAAAAACTGGTCCCATACAGCACAGTACAGATCTAACCTCTTTCTAATGTATTTAAATATATGCAATAAAAGTGTGGCTACAGTGCAATTAAAGTGCCATTTCTGTTCATTTTAAATGTCAGTGTAATTAAAGTTCACAGATAATAATATTCATAAATCTGTAGATTTTTCCAGGCTCTTCATTTAGTATTTCTGGAGATTTCCATAGGTGAAAACTTTGGCCTCCATTATCAGTCATGCATGGATAGTTGTGGTGCTTCTCTGCTCACTATCTTTGACCTAAGGCTTGCCTACACTGAATATCTGTTGCAGGATGATAAGTGGTCTATCATTTTAGATTTGTACTTGTTCATCACTTTTTATCAAAAATCACCTTCCTTTTTACAGTTCTTTTATCTGCAAACAACTTTATTGAGATACAGGGATAGTGCATTGTCATGCACACTAGAAATGGGTGAATATCTTTGAGAAACAGCTGCTGCACCTGCAGTGACTTCCTTCTGCTTTCACACTGGGCTGTGCCTCATCTTCACTGTCCTGTGTTGTTCTGGGTTTTGAGGTTTTCTGACTGTCTTGTATGCTTCCTGTGCCACAGGTAGAGCAGAGCTAGACCCTTGCCATGGCTCCTGTCTGAAAAGCCCTGGGAGCTTTCATATTTTTCCTTGTTTCCCTGATGAAAACCAAGAGATTTTCCCCTCTGGAGACAGCAACATTTCTTACATGCAGAAATTTTCAGGATTTCCCTTAATCCTAGTCAGGGTACAAGTGGGTCTCTTGGAAAACCAAAGTTCGCATTTTCAGAGCCAAACCAGTGAAGCCATAAGATGTTTTGGTTGGGTTGTAAGGAGGTTAGCACAGCTTCCTCATGACCATCCTAGAACCCACAGGTGAACCTCCCTGTCTCTGGTACTAATGCAGCTTTGGACACATGCTTCATAAAAAAAATAAAAAGCAAGGGTTCTCATAGACTGTGTGTACCATTGGATAATAACCCTGCCTCAAAAATGAGGAAACCATATTAACTCAGACAGCAGCATATGGCTAGTGTAGAGCCACTCCCTTCCCTAGCATTGAGAAAGGTCTTGAAGAAGACAAGCACAGCAGACTTTCTATGCAAACACAAACTTCCCTACACTACCTTAAATTGCTTTTTTAACTTTGCCCAGCTCTGTGTTTTTTCAATATCTTTACTTCTCACACATTTAAATTTTACATATTTAGTTCTGCATACCAGAAATTAACTGATGTTGTCCTGATAGTTCTGCTCATCAAACAACTAAGGATGTTTAATTAAACCTACCACAATCTCCCACAAAATATGAGTTGGGCTGTTGCAGTTATACACTAGCTTATGGGAAGTTGTGATGATTCATGTTCAAACATAAAACCAGTCAAGTACCTAGCCGACAATGGCTTCTGACTAGGGACATGGTGCTTTTAGACCAGGAAGTATATCCTAGATACATTTTTTCCCCTATATGCCTTCTTTATGCTTTGGCAAAGGACCCTCACTCCTTGCTTTTAGATTGTGAAACAGACAGGAAGCCACTGATAACACTCATCATCCTCCATATACCTTTCCTTTTTCTGGTCATTCAGCTACGCAGAGTATGGTAAAAGGGATCCATATTCCTTCTCAATTCAATTAACTAGAAGTGTAAATAGAAGACTCATAATGAACAGAGCAATGGAATAGCACTGAAGTCCACAAATACAGAAACTGTATTGCTCATTTCAGAAAGTAGCTAATACCCTACTGCCAGGGATTTTTCAGTAATAGTCACACTAGTTAATTCACCCCAACATTGTTAATTCACCTTGTAGCATCACTGTGAAATACTTTTTTCTTTTGAGAAAGTGCAAATTCTTCCAGGCTACAAAAAGAAGGGGAACACAGATCTCCCTCAGCAAGAGAGCACAACCCAACTGCACAAACCAAAGCTTTCCACAACAGTGCTTTCTGCATATACTTTTTTTTTTAGCTTGTCCCAGCTCTCAAGATGGGTTCTTAGATGGGCTGCTGTGGAAACAACTCCTGGAGAAGTGTCTGCTTGCTTTAGTCTCACCCTCCTCAGGAATGTGGCTCCGAAGTCACTGCGTGGATATCGATGTATTTGCAGCAGGCTGATGAGGTTCAGCATCAGTATACTTTCACACTGAAAGCATTTGGGAAGTGGCTGTCACTGACATTCAGAAAAACCAGAGAGAAATGGAATAAAACAAAGAAAATGATGAGGATTATTTAACTGGGCCACAAACTCCTTAATATTGCTGCTTACTAGTGCACAAAAGTCCCAGAAATCTGAAAGTTTTATTCCAAAATAGCAGCATGGTTGACACGAAAGCAGTTTATCACGATGTCAGCACTCATTTCCCTAAGTCTGTCTGTCTAAAATTTGGGTGTCCCACTGTCTCTGGCCCCTCTTTAAACAGCAGAGCTAGGTACTTCAATAAGTTGTGACACAGGTAAGGGGCTTGAGCCTGGTGATTCAGATCCTACTCTAGATATCCTTGCCTCCCTCCAACAAGATGATAGCCCTTTTACAAGTAACAAAAGTGAGTTCTGTAGGGTAAATCCCACCCAGCTTGAATGCCCTGCCACTGGTTTTCCATGTGGTATCACTTCTCAGGCAGGAACACAACAGAGAGAAGAAACTTTGAGCGGGACCTTCTTTTGTCTGTGTGCCAACACTTCCACCACAACACCTGTGGGTTATTGGCATGTGAGGGTTATGCCAGGCAGGCAGGTAGCTCTTCTGTCTGCTCTGGGAAAATACTCTGTTCAATCACCTGCCATCTCCCTGGGACCCCAGTACCTGCTGCAGACTGATCACGTTGCAACAGCATCATCCTAAGCTGTAGTGTCTGAAAAACACAGTAGAGAAGAGAAAACAAATTTAGGAAGGTGGGTCAACACCACAAGGAAGGAAGGCTTTATGGACTAATGAGAAATCCTTCAGGGAGACAGCCTTTTGCATCATAAATAATGAGTATGCATCCTGCTATCAAAGCAGACACTTATGGAACAACTTATGCATGCTTATAAAACAAAGTATTTTTCTTAGTCTGCTTTGCTTATAGTAATGCCAAAGGGAAAGAGAACTTGTATACTGACAAAATTACTTGAACACATTTTCACTGGAGACTGCTGGATCCTGAGAGAATTTTTATTTCTAATTTAATAAAGTCCGAATTCATAAACAGCTCCTTGAACTAGAATTTCCACTTTGTTGAACTTGCATTCAGTCTCACTACCTATGTCTCTGATCTCGGCTTAGGATGATGGCTGATTCAGATCTGTCCAAAAAGAGATAGTGCCCTAATTGCTAATGCAAAGAAAACCTTATCTGTTTCAAGCAAAAGTCTGATGGAAGAGGAAACTTACAGTTACAGATGGCAAAATCTATTTCATCCTTATTTGGCCTGGTTTAAGCTTTGGGGAGTGAAACAGAGGGGAGCTGTTTGTTTGTCTGTTTGTTTTGCTCTGGGAATACAGCTCTTAAAACAATTAGTCATCTCAGAGAAATTAAACAGAAGCAGAAAATATAACTGTGAAAAAACTATTATTCATGCCCATATTAACTAAAACAATCTTTTTATTCTTAGAGTAAGAAAAATGAGATGTTATTTGATTTGAAAGCTTATTGGGTCTGTGAAATGCAAACGGTTCAGAGATTTTCATTGCTCATGTGCCCTTCATGAGCAGGAAAGGACAGAACACATTTCCAGTCACGAGAAACTTCCCACTCCATGTTGAAGAAATTCAGTCAGAAAATTGAGTATTTCCAGTAGAAAACGGCTGTGCCATGGCACTGAAATGGTGCTGTTCTTCAGCATATTCATCATGAATTACAAGCAGCACACTTGCACAGCTGACAATATTAATATTCTGACCTTAACACTCACATTAATATTCCAAAGTAGCCCAGCCAAAGTGATCTTATAGCTTAGGTTACCCTTCCCTATAAAGCTCCCACCCCTCTTACAACACAAGAATCACAAGGCTGCCTACACAGGGCAACATAGGGATCCTTCAACAACAACCAGGCAAGGTGGAAGAAGGAAAGCACAATTCTTGCCATCTTTGGGATGGAGCCATAGGGGCACAGCGGGGCTCTGCAGCAGGATCAGGAGAAGTATGAGCTTGCAAAATGTGTAATATGGCTGGCTAAGAGAGTGCATCCTGAAATATAACTGTGCCTTGGACAGAGTGTTTGGTATTGACTAGTACCAGCTTGGCCTACCCAGAGCTTGGTTGGGCTACCAGGTCACTGAGGCTGCAAAATCCATCTCCAACAACACACTTGCTCAAGCACGAGGCTGGGGTCATTCTCCATTCACCTCGCAAGTCTCTTCCTCGGATGATGAAGCAGAAAAACACAATTAGAGGTGAGAGAGAGGCAGATGCCTTTGCTTTTTCCAACATGTCAGGAGCATGAGGAAATCATAGGAGCAGTGGGTGACCTAGTGTTCTCTCCCCTCCCCGTGTGCATACAAGGTCAGTGACAGAGCCAGAGCCTGGTGAAGTCTTCTGGGAAGGACATGTTCTTCTTTTGTCAAATGTAGATCCTTCAGTTCCTCTACAATGTGGAAAGGACAAACTTTGGGGCTGACTGAACGGCCTCCCTTTGCCTCTTTTGACGCCATCAGGAGAACTCCCATCAAACTCCACCCACAGAGGATGCCAGGCACTGCTGAAAGTCCCCATGTACAGGTGGGAATCACAAGAAAGGTCACTTTTTTATCAGGTGTTTCCATTTTCTGTGGTTATTTAGGGATAGCATTGAAAAAATACCAGTCACAAACAACAAAAAGTGTAACATTGAGGAGCAAGACCCAATTGTGTTAACAGCTGTACAAATCCAAAGACACAGCCACTCTGATAAGAGCAGGGATTATAAAATATTTATGGGAATACTTATCAGTGACCTTTTGGTCCATGGTGGCCTCTGAATCATAATTAAATACTTTGTGTGTCATGCAGATCTCATATTCAAAATTATGCTACTAAATCTACTGCTGCAGAAACCACCAGTTGTTTTCCCTTCATATCATCTGATGCTCCAGGAATGCTTAGAGAAGCTGTGGACTCCCTTTTATAAGTTTGATATTATCCTTTTATAAGTTCAATATTACAGAACTTTGCCTTGAAAAGAAATGCCCAGCTATTTTAGGCAATTTTTAACTTCAGCAATTCAGCCCTGTGTTTTGCTTAAATTCATGCTAAAACATTTGCAATTCTTGCTTCGGATGGTAAAGAAAAAACATCTGTCTTTGAGAAAGGCAACAAGCTCAACCTTTTCCTGCTGCATTTGGAACTTTCAGGTGAAGAAAGAAAAAAACTTGTCTCGTGGCAAGGGACTTCTCGGATGGCAACTTGCCTCATCTGATCCTGGCAATCCTTTGGCAATACTGTTTATGTCTTAGCTGCACCAGTACAGAAATATCAAAGATCCTCAGCTGAAGACAGACAATGAATGGAACTCATTTTTATAACAACCCTCTTCCTGTTTCCTGATAATGAATGGAAATAAATGTTGTAGGGGGTGATTCAAAGAACTTAACTGATGCTGTGGCTTCAGAAAAGGGATGTTGAGGTCAAATAGTCAAAGATTGATATGCTATATGGAACTGGGTGCAGATGGACACTAGAGCCAAGCAGACGTTGGACCAGTGTCTGGAGATCCAAGGGAGCTGCAGTGACAGGCAACAGAGCAAGAGGAGGGTAGAGTTATGGATGTAAAATAGTTAATTTCTCCAGAAACTAAATATATGGCATGTTCTGTACTACCTGCTGTTGTTAATGATCAAATGGCAAGTTGAAAAGAAGAGGACTAAGAGCCCAGAAAGCATGAGCTGGGTCTGGGATGCTGCTGACCATCAGGGCCCATCAGGGGAGCTTAGCCCAGGGACAAGCTTGGGAACTCGGTCCTGAAAAAGAAACAAAACTACCTGAAAATCTGCTGCATGCAAAGCACAACCTAGCAGCTTCCATGTATCATGTCTGTCCCTGTTGGCAGCCCATGCTTCGCATACAGACAGCACAACTGTGGCTGGCCCTGGAGGGAAAATATTTTCTTCGCCCCCTGTGGTGAAGATTTTATAAGCAAGCCCTAGATATTTTAATGCCTTACTCTACCAGATGAGACCAAGACTGTGTGATGGCCAACTCCAAGAGTCCAGTCTGATTTGGTGTCATTTCAGAGGTTTGATGTTAATGTGTGCCTCTGTTGCCTTGAGGAGCGCTGACATTTTCATTAGTGAGAGCTTAGAGTCATGTCTTTGGTAGTCATTGGCAAACATCAGACTGGAGGGATAACTCTTACCTTTAATCAAGCTACATAATAGCAGGCAAGTGGTTACAAGACAGGCTCGTCTGGGGTCTAAACGCACTTGAATTGCAAATGGTGTTTGTTCTGGCCCTTCTGTGTGCTAGTACATCTGTACTTGGGAGCAGAAAAAGAAACCACATGCTTTATCAAGGATAAGTGAATTCAGTATTCATTTTAAAACATTAAAACTTTGAATGGCTTCCCAGGAGTGGTCTTTATATGACACAATTACACTGTTACTGAATCTTCCTTTTGTTATTCTTGCATGACTTTCACTGGGGAGAATCACACTGAAAGCCACAGCTAGTTTATGAATATTATAGTCCTGGCTCTAACTGTTTGCCAAGATATTCCATTAAGTGCAGGCTATGTTGAGTAAAACACTGTGTCAAGGCCAATATACAGCAAGCAGATTTTCATTTACCATCTCAGCTTTTATTGCCCTGTTTACCCAAAACCAAACAACATTACCTCGTGTTATCAGAAGATTTAACTTGCATGCAAGCCTGCTTTGGTTTTTTTGATGGTCCTTCTAGGTATCTCAGAGTAAATTTTCAGGCTATTTGTAGGCATAAACACGAGCTGCAGGACCAGCGAGGTGTGCAGGCTGCTTACATGCTGCCAGTCTGACAGGAGAGGCAGGAAAGAGAAAGCAGCTCAGGAGCAGTTGAACCTAAGACATCCACATGCATGGACGGACAGGATGTCTTGCCAGCATTACCAGGGCCTTTTTCACGGTCATATTTAGACATGAGAGCCCTGAAGAACTCCGCCAAATCATTATTCCCATTGTCATGCAGCTAAAAAATAGCCACAAGGCAACTGTGACAGTGAGGGAGGGGGAGGGAACGAAGGCTCAGCCTGAGACACCTTTGTGCCCGGTCTCCCGCAATGGCACCTTCACGTCCCTTTCAGAAATGTCACAATTGCCTGGCTGGTGTTCCATCTTTCCTTACACAGCAGTTCCTAGGGAACCAATTCTGTGGTTTTAAGTTATAGGAAAGTTATGTCAGCTGGAATGGGCAGGTACGACTTGTGCAAATGTGAGACAGTGACAATTGTGGCCTCTTTTGGGCAGCCACAAGAGGGCAATAGGACCAAACCTAACTTCTCCTGGATGAGATGCCCCTTTCAGCAGAAAGTAGGTGCTGCAAAGCTCATCCCTGCAAGATGCTGGGTGCTCTGTGAAGGACACGTGTGTAGGAAGAGCTGTGTGGTATCAGGGAGATGCCTGAACCAGGAGCATAAATTTTGTCCTGCAGCCTCAAGCCAAGTCGGCCATGAGTAGATCACAGGCAGAGCCCTTGTGCTGATCTGCTCGCATGGTCCTGTATGGAGCCCAGCAGGGAGAGGACACTGCAAGTTCTGGTACAGGAAACTTGGTGGGAACTGCTCACCCACCCTGCTCCGTGGGAAGCAATCAGAATTACACCACTGCTTTCACGAGAGATCTTTCAGCTCTTCAGTCTATAGCAAGCAGTTGCATGGAATGATAAATGCTGTCAACGTAGTCAAATAATCATGTCCTTTGCCCATACTAAAAGCTGAAATGTTGTATTCTCGCAATAACAAACCCCAGTGGGAACAGGACAAATGTTCCCGTTGTGAATGTACACGTAGCGGGGTTCAGCAAATAGCTGCATCAGAATAACGAAGAAAGCTGCTATTTGCATAGAACATCACTGCATTTTACTTTTGTGCTTTCCATTTAGCAACCTTCAAACAATCGTTGAAGAGAAAAGTAGAGACTAGAACAAGAGGGAAAGCTGTATATTTACTTGCTAAACACCATGTGCCTTGAAAATAACAAAAAAAAATCATATGACTGTTGAATCCAGGTCAGCCCTGTGTGAACAGTCCTGTGAATAGGCCTCATTATCAGAGGGAAAATTAGTTCTTACTGTTAGGATTGTTATAAATTAGGACTGTTAAAAGCTGAGTTTATTACTGTGAAGCTGGGCTGTATTTAAAAATGTTATTGAAGATTTTCCAGTCCTAACAATTTTATTAGGAGCCACTTAAAAGATCAGCTGAAAACATGGTAATTTCTGAATAATAGAAACAAGACTTATTCTTCAGCAAGTAAAGGTACTGTAAGGTTTATGTAAAGGAGGTTAGAGATGCTGGTGACCTCCATGTGAGAAGTGGTTTACTAACAGAGCTCAGACCCACCAGTGCACCAAGTTTTGAAAAGTGGCCCCCAGAAAATAGGCCTTTGGGTTGAAAATTAGCATCCAACAAGTTAGAGAAGACTACCCAACACTGAGGGCAGGCAATTTAGTTCCAAGAAACTGGCTCAAATCCAAACATAGTTACCATAAGTAAAATTAGTCATGTCCAAACAGCCTATCCACCATAGCATGATGGTTTGGACTTCTCATGGACAGAGTCTCAAGAGAAGATGGATGTTATGTGTGTATCTCAGCTGACCTGGGTCAACCTCACTGTGGAGCAGACACTGCTACTGGTCCCAGATGTTTCACAGACAGAGGAGAGTGCCCAGTTTCCCAGCTCAGAAGTCAATGCCTGCTGGGCATATTTAATTCAAATTTTAAATTCAAATCACAGGGCAAAAGAAATGTCATTCCTGCAAGACCAACTGGGCTTGCCCCAGCAGGCAATTGCCCAAGCTCAAAGATTTACCTCCTTGCAAAACCCTTTCCTCTGAGGTTTTCTGTGAAGTAGCACAGACAAGAGCTCACACTACCAAAGTATTTTGACTGTAGTAGCCTGGGTGAGGGAATGGATATGATCACCACCTCATTGTTGTTCATTTCTCCAGAAAGCCCCTTCAGAGCCAGGAGGGAGGGATACAGCACAAGTTCACCCGCTCTTTATGATGTGGGAATTCAGGACAACCTTCTCATTGGAAAAACTGTGAGCCACAGAATGTTCCTCTCACCATCAAGAGCTGCACTGGTATGGGCACAACAGCACCTGGGTCCCTGCATAGGGTGGACACCAGTGCCATGGACACCAGTCCAGCAGTCAGGGAGACGTTCAGCACCAGCAGCTCAGGTAACTCTGCAGAGCCCTGTGCCCTACTGTAAGGGATATGGCAGGGACAGCTGAGGAGGATTTTGTTCCGTCAGCTGGATGAAGGAAGGTCAAAACAGGCCACCAACCTTGTCAGTTGATCTCATGGGGTTCAGCCTCCACAGTGAAGCCCAGCAGACACCAAACTTCTCCGTTCCATCTGCCCCCATGGTTTCCTAGATCCCAAAGTCATGTAAAAGGTTTTGCTCCATTTCCCTCCATGGCTATCATGTCAGCTTGTGGGTAAATTGCCGTGACAATTAGGGTGAATAATATGAAGACGTGACATATGTTTCTTTTACTTCAGCACTGTCTGCTGAAAACTGGAACTAAAAAGTAGCAGGCAGCTCCTTCCCTGTCTCTGGAATTTCATAGAGAGTGACTCTGAAGCATTAAAGAGGCACAAACTAAATTAAAAACAATAAAAGAAAGTGCATTATTTTCTTTGTTGCAACCTTTGCTTGCAGCAGTTCTGTATGTTTCAAATTAATAGTGTAGATGCTGTGAAACCTTTTGGAGGCTAATCAAAACCACTAACACAACAAGAAAATCTTCTCACAGCTGGAGCCAGAGCGCAGCATTAATATTTATTAGACAATGAGCATATTTACATGACAGAGAGGATTCTAAGAGTATCTTTGATACACAATTAAGACACACACATGCACTGGCAAGAAAAAAAATAAATAATTTTATTATGTCTATGCTACCATCTCTGGTAATGTGCTAATAATTATAAATGTATATGCAAGGTTCTTGTAATAGGGAAGGTTTTGCTGCAAACTTTATTCTCATTTAAGCACATCTTGAAACCAGTTGTGGCTTCTAAATTGTTGGACACCGAGGAACAAAACCCAAAGGTTTAATTTGGGACCAACTATTTCACCACATAGCCCATCAACTAAGATTTAGTGTGAGAACTATGGATATATTTAAAAAATGTCCAGGTAACAATGGCACTAAGTTGGTGTTCAAGCCTCGAGAAAAATTGTTTGGAGAGCAAAATACATCCCTTTTAACTAGATAATATGAGATTATATTCCTTTAGGTCTACCCTTGTCTTAGGTGTCAGAGCCCAGGCTGGGATCTGCAGTGATGATGGCCAAGAGGTGTGAGTGTGTACAACACTTGGCTCATAAGAAAAGTGGGGCATGTGAGATCCACCTGGGCTTGCAGCATCCGCACCATGGTAAGGGTTTTCCCAAGGAATACTACAAGTCAACACCAGTACATTAGGGAGCCTGGTACATTTGTACTGCAATTTTATTATCTGGTCTAACATATGTTAATGGACTTGTTTGTACACACAGACCTGACTAATGCACCTGAAGGTCCAAGGCTGCATCAAAGTAGGGATATTTTGCACAAGGACACTTCTCCACAAATGTGAAAACCTAGCTTACAAATCCTGTCATTCAACCCATGACAGATCAAGCTTTGTTTCCATAACAAAGTGGTTTAATTATTATACTACATTAGTACATGTGGCTTAGGTACAGCATTAACAGTGAACTGTTCTGCACATTCATTCCTGTTTGTCCCAAGAAGTATCTGACTCCAGTGCTGCTGAAAGTTGAGTAAGGTTTGCTGCGTTAAAACCTCAGTTTAGTCACATCGTTCTAGTTTTTTTGTTATTACATATTTGCTATTCATTTGAATTTCTGCTACAGGAATACCAATAGAATGTGTTGTATATCCCAGACAAAACAGCTGAGAGATGGGAAAATAAAATACTGCCGGTGTTCAAAGAATGAATCATTGCTTACATCATGTTCCCTTGAAAAGTTTGAAGTACAAAAAAAATGAGCATCATTCTTAACAAAAATTATTGGGTTTGGTCTATCAGTCATTAGTGGTTCCTTCTGCATCTTTCAAGGCTCTGTTGTCAAAATGTTTTCAAAAACATATTGCTAGTGAAGGCCTTGAATTTATTGTAAAGAGATTATTAAAAGGGAAAAGGAAAACAAATTTGAACATTCAATTTATTTACCTTTTTTGATTGTTTCTCTCAGCTTAGCTAACAGAAAGTCACTAACATTGGTTTTGTTTCATATTACTGGAATGAGTTTCACTGTCGGGTTGTCAGAGCTGCCATATTACAGCTGCCAGCACTGCAGGAGGATATTTATTGCTTGAAAAACAACAGTTCCCTTTGGATTTAGAAAACAATATAATTACAGTATTTTATAGGGCATAAGTTTCATAATGCTAGAGGTGATTGGCCTCTTCCCCCCACCCTCCACACCCCATTTCCTTTCCCCGCTCTGTTCCCCCCAGGCTAGGTCTGGGACCACTCCAAGACAGCAATGCTCTCTGCATGACAAGCATGCTGATGCACTGAAAGGAGAACAGCTCTAATTGCCAGCTTAAACCTAAAATCACACAAGCGAATTGCTAAGCAAGGCTTAAGGTCACGTACAAACAGCCTTACCCTACTGAAACAGGGAATGACACCAAATGTCATTAGACTATCCCCATGCAGAGGACCCTGCTGCAGACCCCAGACTGACCTGAGCACATCAGACAGCAGTGGCATCTTGGTTTTAGTCTCCTCTAACCACAGATGCTAATTCTTATTTCAGGGCAGGAAACAAAGGTAAGGCCTTGGAAGAGATTCACAGGTCTGGCTGAAGGACAAATAACTGAACATTCCTGGAATGTGAAGAGTAAAGAAACCAAGACAGAGTCCATTTTTTATTTTGTTCTATCTTCCTTTCCAGCATTAGTAAGCTTTCACTGCAAGCCATGTCTTCCAGACAGAAATCACAAAGTAAAAAAAAAAAGGAAAGCAATGGAAAAGCATAATACTATGGGGATGGTAAGAGACAAGGAAAGTAGCTGTCTAATTTTAGGCAGAGAGACAGAAAAGTTATGAAAATTGATACATTTCTTATATGAAAAGAAGGGAGATATAAAGAGGGAGGTAAAAAGAGTTTTTCAGAGTGAACAGAAGCCAAGAATGAAATTCTGGTAAGCACAACACAGTGCCTGACAAAATATTTTCCATAGGATTTAGGAAGAGTGTCCTTAAATTTTCCATTTAAAAAATTCCCCATACAAAGAATTTCCAACACAAAAACCCAAGAAAAATACAGACAAGTGCTTTAGCTCAGGGCCTGGAGTGAGGAAGCCATAGTTTACAGTCATGCAAAGAGTCCACAGGGAGTTGCACTCCCACCACAACTTACAAGCATGGTCCTTCCCTCGTGGGGGAAGCATCTCCTTCCCATCCCTGCACACAAGTTATCACATGTGCTATAAATGAATGCGTGAAATTCGTGCTCAAATATGTAATATCAAAATATGTATTAAAGTTAAGTTGTAACCAATTTCAAAACAAGCAGAACTTGCCCAGGGAAAATTGTGGCTTCACCCGGAAGCCGATTTGCATCAAAAACCAGAGCTACGGAGAGTGACGGCTCACCAAGAAAGCATTGAGCTGACTCCTGTTGTCTACATTTCCGAGGAGAACTTCCCAGCAGAGTTGATCGAGGATCTCCGAAAATCCCCTCCCAGCTTGAGTGTTAATGGTCGAATCAAGAACCAAAATAAGGAACATCATGAGCCATCAGACAACATCCCCCGGTGATGAGAAATTAATCAAAGACAGGATACGTTTTGTCCACCTCAGTTCCATGAATAGCACCCTTCATGAATATGCTGGGGGGCAAAAACAATACCCAAGATCCGGACTTTATGGGCAAAACTGTATAAAAGTGAACTGTTAGAAGCAACCATCGTGAACATAGGGAGGTCTGATGCGATAGAGGTCAGACCTGTGTTCACCCAGTTCCAGCCCCGGGCTTGGTACTGTTTCCTTTTCGATCGTGGCATTGCATGTTCGAGCTCTCGGACATAAAATAAATTTTATACTTGTTTTAATTTGAATTGGGCTTCTTTATTTATGACACATGGGAGGCACAAAATGCAGGTGCCAGGGTGATCAAACACTAACACATGCTGAAGATGGTGACCTCAGCAACCACAGCATGGTAATAGCAATGCAGCCTGTCCCAAAGGCGTATAGAAAATACAAACAGATACTCAAAAGAGAAGTATTTTTGAGAACAATCACTTATGAGGGGCATTTAGAAGAATTCCTGGGGAAAAGTGTGCAAGCCTTTCCATTAAGGGTTCATGGGATCTAATTGTAGAGACAAACATTTGCAGAAAATGGGTTTTCAGATGCAGAATAAAAATCACCATGGCTTTATTTTTTAAAAAAGAGAGAGATCCTTGTCCCTACATGGAAGCTGCACAGAGCACTCTTAAATGTACACTATTAAAGTTACTGATGTACCTATAAATGAAGCAGATGTTGAGTGCCTAAACAGTTCCTATCCAGAGGCCCCTTCTAGAGAAAGTTCAAGGTGCTGGTTTTGCCCCTGCTTGTGGGCAGTGTTTACAGCCAAAGAGGAGAAACAGCACTGCTTAAGCTGATAATCAGCTTTTGCTTCTGACACGGTTTTAAAAGCTGTCTGGGCAGGTAAGAGTGCACAAGAGGTTTGAATGTACCAAGGGCTGAATTTATCCTGACACAGTACTGGGCTGTCAAACACAGAGCAAAGACATGAGCTATGCAGCTGCTGCTAATGTGTCCTAGAACTGTTTATTTTGTCCAGTGGCTGTTTTTGACCTGAGCACCAGCTAGGAGCTTCTCTGGTGAAGCAAACTTGCCCAAAGCCACACTTTACAAAGGGTTATCAGTAATTTACAGAGGAGACAAAAGCAGGTATTAGTAGAGGATCAGAGGAGACATCACACCTGCTTTGACCACTGCTCAGCCACATTAATATCCAACCCTTTGTGGTGGTCTGGATGGCTGGCAGTGTGGGACACTCCAATCCTGCTTCTGTCCTCACTTCTCAGTTTGTACCTCTGTGATCTCTGTCACCTTACAAAGTAGTTGTTCACATCCAAGCCCCTGAAGTGATGGATCTTTGAAGCCATAGTTGTAGCTAAGTTGCATCAAAAAGCAGGATGGAGATACTACATTCTCCAAACTGACTCATCAACTCCCCAACATCTTGATGTTCCCAAGATAGAAGTAAAAGGATTTTATTACCTGCTGCCTGCATTTGTACAGCACTTGCCCAAGACATAGTTGATCTCAAGATCAGTGGCCTCACAAGAAAACATAAAAATTTATATAGCAATAGAATGACCTGGTGAGATTTCCCAACTGTGACTCTCTCATATCTGTTCTGACTGAGTCCAAAATCATAAGGTGCCTGGGGACCTGGCAAAACATCTGGCTTGTAGAGTCTTTCACAGCATGTGGTAGGGGTACAACTAATTCATTTCATAGCCACTTCATCTTGCTGAATGTAACACAAAGATAATAAAGCAGTTTCAGTCTAAAACACTAGCTCCCAGGTTGGTACAACGGATTAAATTGATTAAATCTGGGCCACATCACCCCATGGGGCAATTCATCATGTCAATAGGACATTAAATGGTAGGACTTGTCCTCTCAGCAGTCAAATCACATATCACCCACAGCCCATTGGAGGACCCCTTTGTAAAGGTCCATGTCAGTTCATTGGACCTAATACCATGCCTGTGAGTCACCAGATGGGCACATCTCACTGAGCATTAGGCAACAGCATGAATCTGCAGCTGGTCAGTTCACAAAGAAAGGCAGGGAGATAACCCACTGTGTACACACTGATGATAACACTAAGTATTTTACAAAATCCCCTTCCATTTTTCTGGGAAGAGCTGATTTTCATCAGGTGCTGATGTGGCTTGCCAGATCTTGACAGAACCAGCTTTGTTTCACTTGTGCTCTGGGCCATCTGAGGGTGGTTCCCAGAAAGGTCAGTCCCCTCCTGCCGCTGCTACCTGGGCTGAGAAGCCCAGGACATACAGCACAGTCCCAGTCCATATCTGGGACTTGTCTCCTGTTAAACCACTTACTCCATACCTGTCCTCACCATCAGAGCACGGCATGTCCTAGCTGTGAAAGACCAAGGGACAAATGAAAGCCCATGGCTCAAGACTTCCTCCTAGAAAGATATGACTTCTCCAACCTGTTTGCATTCACATCTCAAGGGCATTTAAACCACGTGGTCTAAGGACCCCAGCTGCTCAGCACTAATCCAGAAAGAGACAGCCTCCAAAATTAATGGGTATAATCCTGATAGTTTGCAGATCCCCTCCTCTCTATTTCTGGCACAATTGCACATATGTTGTCTATTGGCATATCAAGGCCTCCTTTTGAGATTCTACTCACTGGCCTGCCAAATGTCAGGATGAACAATTACCTCTGGTGATTGACACGAAGGAAGAGAGCTTCAGCAGTCATTAACAGAGGCCTTCACTACAACAGAACACACTCGTTTATTCTCTCTTCCTAAAACACAGCTTGTGAAGAGGAAAGAAAGAAAGAAAGAAAGAAAGAAAGAAAGAAAGAAAGAAAGAAAGAAAGAAAGAAAGAAAGAAAGAAAGAAAGAAAGAAAGAAAGAAAGAGCAAGCAAGCTTCTTTTCTCCCTTCTGTAAACAGAGCCGTTTTCAATTTTTATGGGATTTAGCCTGAAGAACGGTACAATTCTTTTTTAAAGGAATATATAAATTGCCATTTGATAAAAAGAAGAAGTTTGCTCTCTAGTGGCTGAATCTAAATAGCTCAAAAAAACCCACAGGCTGCTGAAATAAGGGAGAGTTTCATAGAAAATGTTCTCAGTTACTAATCTCTGTGCCACAAAATATTTGATCTTTGCCAATATTCACTGTTGAATGACTATGACTGGTCTGATTCTAATAAGCAAAACCAAAGTGCAGGGTATTAAGATCTAATCCTGTGAAGTTTCTACTTGTAAAAGAAAAAGCTTCTGTCTCTAGATGCTTCCTGATGTGGGAAAGGGCTAGGATAGGGTCTGTAGGGTCAACTGACATAGGTGAACATGCTGCATGACCCAGATGTCACTGGCTGTAGAAAGTTTATGAGACGATCACTACAACAGTGGCTGACTCCTGCTAGTGGCAGGTTGCCTTTAACCATATCAGGCCAACCCTGCACTATGACACTTCCATTCATTATGATATTTTTGAGCTGGGACTGGCTCGTGCTAGCAGCCAGGATGCCATGGGATGGAAGAGTGCAGAGATGAGGTCAAGAGGGGGCAGGGGCTTTCTCCAGGCCAGGAGGAGGACCACAGACAGTGCCCAAGCTTCTGCACCCATCCCCAACTTCAGGATAGCTTGCAAAGCTGCACAGTTGAGTCAGGATACAGAAAAGACTTTCAGTTTCTTCATATTTGCATTTCTGTCCCTGGTCTTTAGCTCAGGGATTTCAGAGCAAGAAGGCCCAGTCTGCTCCCTGCACCCAGCCCTGCCCCCTGGTTTCTCTTTGCAAAGAACCCCATGGTGACCCCTCAGACCTCATGTAGATCCCAGCATCTGGGACTGGGACGGTGCTCCTGAGAAGTGTTTTTCCCAGGGTAGTCCCACAGCCTTTAGCAAAAGCAGGTCAGTGGCAGGCTGTCTGTGTGCCTTGGCTATCTCATTTCTCTCCTTTACAGCACGTCTGGCAGGAGGAGCTGGGTGCCATAGTGTGATTGGGTTAGCCTAGGAACTGCAATGAGTATCAGACATTTCCTATTCACGAGGGAGGGAGAGGGAAAAAAACCAAAGAAACAAACCAAAGATACCACCTCAGTGAAGGCCAATCCGATCTACTTCTTAATTAGTGCTCTTATTTCACAGAAAAGTCTGCAAGTCCTCATGCTTCTGCAGTCAGATGGGGAAGGGGACAAGGAAGGTGAGTGACAGCCAGATCTGGAAAGTCCACCCACTTGTGAGGCCCATTCCCAGGCAGAGTAATTGCCAATCAGAAGCAAACTACTTTATAATTAAAGCATTGTATGAGCAAAAGGATGTCTGGGGCTTTTGCTTAATTGATAGACATGGCAGAGAAGCACAGATGCATGGAGGGAGGGGCTTAGGCAACAATTGCTGAAATCGGTGAGGGTTTTGCACAGTTAATCCTGGGCAGGAGCAGAGCTACAGCAGGTGTAGAGGCAGTAGCAATCCTCCAGCCAAACCCTGCTGTATCTTAGCCCAGGAGAGTGTATACACCTCCTCCTTCCTCACACCCAGGGCAGGCAGGGGCACAGCCAGGCCCTTAGGGATCTTATTCCCAAAAGAGGAGCTCCACATGTTTTGTCACCATGGATCATGCAAGTCTGGGCCATGTCCCATGGCTTCTGCTGCTCTGGCTCCTGGCCCACTGCTTGGTTGTATTGAGAAGCCCTTTAAGGAGCATGGGCCTTCACAACCCCATTGAGAAGTCCTTCTCTTTTCTTCTTGTTGCTCCTTCTCAGAAGATGGGTCTTGGTGTTTGGCCATAAAGCTAGACTACCTCTCTTAACTGTCCTGTTCCTCATACTCAGGAAATCCTCTTTTGCAGCTTAAACCAGAAAGAGAATGTTGTGGTTATCCAGTCTGGTCGCCATAACATGGTTCATTTGGCCTCTCAGCACTGAGCCCTTCTTGAACAAAAGTACTATTTTTGAAAAGTATCTTGTTTAAGTAGTGCAGCGTGATAAGGAAAGTTCATCCCTGACGCCAAGCACCACAGATGGTACAATCTCACCCCACAGAGCAGAAATTCTATATACAATTGTTGTATTTTGATCTTGAAATAAATAATGCATACTCATTTACAGAACAAAACCACCCACGCCTCAGTCATATTTCATCATTACTATATTGCAGCATTTTGGAATTTTTTTTCATTTGAAGTTAGTAATACTCTAGACAGAAAATGCAGAAGCAGGTTTAGAAATAGTTTCTGAGTTTAATCAGACCCTTGGAGATAAGGAAGTGACTACATTAGTTTCTAGAGCTGTCTTTGGCTACAGCATCATTTCTTACTATGAGCTAATCCAGAGTGGCACAACATCAGTGGGAAACAGACTCAGTTTTTGGGGCTCCTTGCAAATTCCTAACCTCCCCAGTAACCACATTTTACAACCCGGCCCTGGAGGCGAGGGTAACTGAGGTTTTTATTAATAGATCCCTTGGGGCTGATTAGAGTTAAATGACACTGAATGACCAGTGTTCATATATATGTATATTTGACAGGCTTGTTTTTGAACAATTTGGATTCAATGGAAAGAAAGTGTGTGACTGTTTTGGTTATTACATGTAAAAATGCAACAATATGAAAGTAGAAAGATATAACTTGAGAAAATTTTTAAGGAAAAGAAAGACCGAGAATAAAAGGGCAAGAGTAGATAGTCGACAGGAAAGATCAGGGGATCAAGCAACAGGACTGTTGTTAGAATTTTGATGTCCATTAGTCGCAGTCTTGATCCGTCGGGACGTAAGGGAAGCTCACAGAAGATGAAGTTCAAGGGTTTAATAGACACTCAGCTTCAGGTGGGAACGCCCAGGTACCTCTCCGGGAGGGTGGAGTTCTACACTGCGTTGCAACATCGTGGATCGTGCCCAGTCCTCTCCGAAGCGCCCCCTAAAAGAGAGTCTGGGGGCGCTTCGGGGGGCTTTGATGGTTTATGACTCCTCCCAAGACTTGACAGCCTTTTCTCATGCCATGGTAGCTGAGCCGGTTACGCCAGGTCAGAAGGGATGAAAAACCTTCAGGCCTACGTGAATGTCTCCATAGCTCCTGGCAGGGGAGATTTACACCTGAACCACTTGTGTAAGGGAGGACATTGTCATGATAAAAAGCATTATCCCACCTCTGCAGTATATGTTTCTTATCGGCCTTCCCCACCATCTGGCTCAAAACCCAGCTTGCTGCTAAACAAAGGTCGGTGTGTCTTGGCCATGCTCTGGCGGTGGGAGCGCACCCCCTCTGCACCTCAGCTGTTCTTATGCAGATCAGAGGTTTTGCCACCACACACACAAAAACTCTCCTTCTCCCCTTCAGCTGGGGTGTGTAAACCTGTCCCCAGCAAAGCACCCTGCTGCTTTTGCAACTGGCCGATTGGTTGAGCCATTAACCCTTTACACTTCAGTCCCTCACACCATCATCCTCTTCAAAGCCCCTCCAGCACCGCCTGCCGCCTGCCGCAGTGTGCTGTCTGCGCATCATCAGCTGGGCCACACTCTGCTACTTCAGAGGAAGACTCTGTTAATCCCTCTAAAAAGAGATTATCAACCCCCTCCGCTAATACAAGGCAACAACCGAGTTAAATTGATGACAAGACCAAATAAGCTGGGACTGGTAAAACAAGACACTCTCCCTCTTGGGGGTCTCCAAAGAGGCCCGAGGAAAAGGAAGCAATCTTCTGCAAATATCAGAGCCCTTAAAGGATGTGGATGTGCCTTATATTCCCCTTTCTTTCCATGAGTCCTTCAAGAGGCTGAGCCTACCAGATTGGCCATGATATCGGACTACCTTCTCCACTGCTCTGCTCTTCATGCAATAGGGTCTAGCACCAGAAAGGTACCACTGTGACTATCTCTTCTGATCTCCCACATAACCTGGTTCAGTGAACCTCCTGGATGTCATCTACCTTTAAGAAAATCACCATGAATGTTAAGTTTCTTATGAGGCAAAAACCACTTCAACCTTGTTTGAAGTCACTGAAGTCCAATTACTATTACACTCACAATAAAAAAATGCATCTTATTTTTGTCTGAATTTCCTTACTTTCATCTTCCACCTAGTTTTTCTATTCATCTAGAACAAAAAGCATTAGGCCATCAAGTGTCTGTCCTCATCCAGGCAATGGTAAGCAGTGACCAGTCTTGTTCTCAGGGGTCCAACGATACCAGATTCTTTCCAATGAGCCAGACATGCCCTGGAGACCTTCTTATGTTCTGCCATGTCTGTTCCTACATCTGTGACTTCATGTTAGACACATGTTGAAGCACATATGGTTTGTTTACACCCAGCTAAACCACTGATCCTCCTGTGACCACAAACATTCTCTGTCATCATCTCCACAGGTCATCAGCAATGGGACCTCCTTCTGTAGCATCAATAACATGTTCAGTAATAAGCCAGCTTGTGGATAATGATGTGTACCTGTGCTTATGGATTAATCCCCAGCATTACTGAAGAAAAATCTGATGCTGCCTAAGCAGATGAGAACCAGGAAAATAGGTCTTACATACAGTATGGGGATTTTTGTTTGGAAAGCAGTGATCCCAGAAAAGACATGAGACAAGAAAGCAGGTTGAACACCAGGTCCTTGGGATCCTGAGACCTTTGCTGGTCCATCTGATCTCTCTTTAATGACTAGAAAGGAAAGATCTGGCTTGCTCTGGAGGTAGAAATCTCTCAGGGCTAAGCCTGAAACCTGCTTCCCAAACAAGTTTCCCTCGGGACCCTCCTGCCTACAGACTTTAGACCAACTTAGGTGAGGAGACTGTGCCCTGTCAGGTCTCCCCTGGCTTCTGAGGCTGGACATGACATTCCAGAGGGAAGGTAAAGTCATCCAAGTTGTTGAAATGCCTCTCCTGCACCTTACAGCATATGGGGAGGCTGGCAGAAATGTCAAGCAGATCGGGAGGGAGGGGGGAATGTAGTAGTGCAACGTGACAGGAGTAGAAATTACATCGTACCAAACTTTGATGTCTCCATTAATAAGCTCTCAGAAAGAGTTTTGCGGATTTCCTTCCCAGTACTGTCACACAACTAGATTAGATTTTGCTTACAATCAATCTGACCAAGGCTTCACAGAAACCTAAGACTCTGAGCAGGATACGCTGGAAGTTTGTTAGTGTGACTTGCACTTCAGCAAAGCTGAATGTTGCATAAAGTAGCTTTTTTTTTGACCAGCATTGAATCTGAATGAACTCCTCTTTTGACTGAGCTTTCATTCCATGGAAACTAAGACCTTTCGTCCCTGTTTTTTAAAGGAACTTAGTTCCCGTCTCACTGAAAGTGAAATCAGGGCTGATTATTTCTGCTGACTTGGATGCTGTGCTGTGAACAGGAGATGCCTTTTAATGTAGCTCAAACTTCTTTTAAAAGTGTATCTAAGGAATAAAAGTGAATGATGAGGTTGTTTTTATGTACTCTTAGTGTTGCCATGGAAACCATTTCCTGCCTGTATTTATCCCAATTCATCTCTGTTTTTTCAACAAGGGGAGGTAAAACTTCCAAAATAAATAGACAATACTCTGAAATGAAGGTACTTATTAATGAGACAGGGTATCCCCAAGATACACATCATGGGATCTGGTACTTCTCCAGTCAAGGTCACTAGTTGAAATACATCCCAAAATAAGAGCTTCTGGGGGGAAAAAATGATATAACGAAGGGACAGTTTGTATGGCTGGTGGTCTGTGTTTAACCCATCTTGGAGAGGGCTGTATCTGGGGGGAAAAAGAAGCATTAGTCAGTATTGTGTGCAACTGGCCCTTGAAGTGTATTCCCACCTAATGCTGGGCTCTCCAGACCAGACTTGACACACAGCTGGAAAGAATTGCAGGGACTTCGCAATCCTGTGAGTAAGGAGAGGCACTCATGGTGGGCCCTCAGAAGCACTTCAGGTACTCATGGAGCACATTGCAGAGGATATGAACCTCATACAGGGCCCACAGCACAACTGTCTGCCGTACAGTGACATAATGTGACCAGGACTCTTGTTCCTCAGGAGTGAACTGAACATATTCTTAGAAAAACAACAGAGATGGGAAGAAATGTGTGCAGCTGCCATTCACAGAGCCACAGAATCACAGAGCGGGTAAGGTTGGAAGGGACCACAGTGGATCATCTGGTCCAGCCTCCCTGCTCATCCTAGAGTACATCGCATGGGATCACGTCCAGATGGTTCTTGAATATCTCCAGCGAGGGAGACTCCACAACCCCTCTGGGAAGTCTATTCCAGTGCTCAGTCACCTGCACAGTAAAGAAGTTCTTCTGCATGTTCAGGTGGAACTTCCTGTGCATCAGATTCTGCCCACTGCCTCTTATCCTATCCTCAGTGTCCTCAACTGGACCTGCTCCAGGAGCTCCATGTCTCTCTTGTCCTGAGGAGCCCAGAACTGTACACAGCTCTCTAGATGTGGCCTCACTAGTAGAGTAGAGGGGCAGGATCACCTCCCTTGACCTGCTGATAAGGGACTCCAGGATACCATTGGCCTTCTCGACCACAAGGACACACTGCTGGCTCATGGACAGCTTGTGCCCCACCAGGACCCCTGGGTCCTTCTCTGTAGAGCTGCTTTCCAGCAGATCAGCCCCCAGCCTGTGCTGGTGCTCAGGCTTATTTTTCCCCAGGTGCAGGACTCTGCATTTGCTTTTGTTGAATTTCAGAAGGTTCCTCTTTGCCCATCCCTCTAAGCTGTTGAGGTCCTTCCGAAGGGCTGCACAGCCCTCTGGGGTATCCGCCACTCCTCCAGCCTTGTGTCATCAGCAAAATTGCTGAGGAGGCCTCTGCCCCTCCATCCAAGTCATGGAGAAATAAGTTAAACAATGCTGGGCCCACTACTGAACCTTGGAGGACACTAGTAGTGACAGGCCTCCAACTAGATCCTGTGCCACTGATCATGACCCTTTGGGATCTGCTGTTCAGCCAGTTTTCAATCCACCTCACCATCCACTCATCTAGTGTCCAGTTCCCAAGTTTACCTATGAAGATATCATGCCATTGGCTTGGTGAGGTTGGCTGCACTTGAGAAAGCATGCCCATCTTATTCTCTTTTACCAAGAAGGAGTCCAGTACAGAAGGGGGATGGTTAGAGCTCAGTTTCTCGTTTTTCACATCCTCTGTGACTTCAGCCCAAGAGAAGTGGGTAATAGCACTTATCTATGTTGTTGTGGTGTGCTCTGGCCAGTTTCGGTCTCTTTCATGGCCAGGCTCTGCCATGTCACCTCCCCCCCCCCCCCCCCCCTC
>VYZT01064030.1:11941-71502 GCA_013400735.1 Pomatostomus ruficeps
CGGGGCCGGTGCGGCCCAGGCGGGCGCCATGGGGCGGGCCGCGCTGACCGCGCCGCTCCTGTCCCGCAGGCATGGACGATGGGTTCCTCATGGAGGTGTGCGTGGACTCGGTGGAGTCCGCCGTCAACGCGGAGCGCGGAGGTAAAGCCCGGGGGCCCGGCGGGAGGGGGGCGACGACGCGGCGGGGCCGGGTCTGACGGGCCTCTCCGCAGGTGCCGGGCGGATCGAGTTGTGCGCGGGCCTCGTGGAAGGAGGGACCACCCCGAGCATGGGTGAGCCGCGCCCGCCCCTGGGCCGCCTTCCCTGTCGGTCTCCCTTGTCTCCCTTCTGTCCCGCTCGGCTCCCTCCCCGCGCCCGGTCCCGTCGTGCCCGCCCGGGGGCCGGAGCTGCCGCGGCGGGTGCTGAGCCGCCCCTGTCCCGCCCGCAGGGCTGCTGCAGGTGGTGAAGCAGTGCGTGCGGGTCCCGGTGTTCGTCATGATCCGGCCCCGCGGCGGGGATTTCCTGTACTCGGACCGGGAGGTGGAGGTGATGAAAGCCGACATCCGCCTGGCCAAGCTGCACGGGGCTGACGGGCTGGTGTTCGGGGCCCTCACCGAGGACGGGCGCATCGACACGGAGCTCTGCACGGCGCTGCTGGGTGAGGGTGTCTCCAGGCAGAGCTCTGTGCTGTGGCACGGTTGCACTGCTGCTCCAGCTGATGCTGTAGAACTGTACAGAGGGCTTTGGTCTGCACATTCTGTCTGGAGTCTTGCCATCTCTCTCTGCCGTTTAAGGTTTCATTTGCTGCCATACCTATGAGAAGTAGTTGAGAAACTTTGCAGACCAGGGGTCATAGCCCCAAGCCATACACACAGAGTTTGAGGCCACTTGGGACATAATAGCAAAGTGTAAGAAGGCTTAGAAGAGCTGCTTTGGGGGTGTTCATCTTTTGCATTCTCTCCCTTCCTCGTTTTCTTTGCCCTTTTTTCTTTTCCTTATGTCTTTGCTACAGGTGTCTAAGATATACATCTCCTGGACTTTGGCCTTGTGTGTAGCTGGCAATTCATCTTCATTCTTCTTTCTTAACACACATAGGAAGAAAAGATAATGAGAGAGAGAGGTGTGAACACATAAAAAACTACTGAAGCCATAGGGGGAGATTGTTAGTCCAGACCACAAACATGGGGAAGCAACTTCTTTTGCTTTCTGCATGTTTTTTGGGAGCTACAGCCAAAGCCAAAGAGGGCTGAGCCTTTCCCTGGTGATGTGGTGCTGAGGTTCTCCTGTGAAGATGCATGTGCTGTAAGGAGCGCAGCAAAAGAAAAGGGTCTTGGCAGGACTTAGCCCAGGGAGCAGGTGGATATATTTTTGTAGAAATAAATAAGCTTTGCACAGTAAATAGAGCTCTGCTGGTGAAGTTTGCTGTGGTCTGAGAGCAGAAATTGTAGGTAGTGAAAGAAATCACAAAAATCAACTCTCCTGCTTTCAAAGAGCAATGGTCCTGTTCTTTCCCCAGATAGATGATATAACTTCCCCGCTTGCTTCCTGCAGAGAAAGTCATCTGTGGTGGGAGTGAGGGTTCTGCATGTTCCAGATGAGATGGGGGATTTTGGTGTCACCCATAAAAACAAAGGTTTGTTGCTTTCTCAAAGGGTGGATGAACTCTTCCCTACGAAAGCGCCTGGATTAACAGCAGCCACTGCATTGTTCCCAGCAAGAATGGGGACTCTTCTGAGCTCCCCAGGAATGGCTGGAAAAGCCTTTACCCTCTTCCATGTCGTGTACGTTTCTGGCTCTAGCACAAGGGACTCTGTACCAGCCCTGACTGACCATACGTCTTCTTCTTGCAGCCGTGTGCCGACCCCTGCCAGTCACGTTTCACCGCGGTGAGTTGCCAGGGACAGTGGCCCTGGGCAGGGTCTGGGGGAGGGTGGGGCTGGAATGGAGCTTCACTCGATGTTCTTTGGTCGTTCTTTGGAGGGATGAAAGCTCTGCAGGCTGTGCTATTCCCCATGAGGGAAGAGGTCTGGGGGCTGAGGTTTGGGGGCTGTACCATTGCCCTGTGAGAGAGGAGGTATCTGAGGAGCTGAGTGTGGTGGCCCTGGCACTGCTGAAAGGGGAGCGTTACAGCCAGGAGCTGTGAATCCAGGGAGTGAGCCAGGACCCTTCTATCGCTGCCTTCGGGCTCCTTTGGGGAGCTGGCTGAGGGAGCGGGCTTGAGCACAATGAACTGAGCAATTTCTGAGCTGTTGTTCTGGTCCCTCAGCCTTTGACATGGTGCATGACCCTCTGGTGGCACTGGAGACCCTGATTTCCCTGGGGTTTGAGCGGGTGTTGACAAGTGGCTGTGACAGCTCGGCACTGGAAGGATTGTCCTTGATTAAGAGGCTTGCAGAACAGGTGAGTGTTTGCTGTGCTCCCCTGGGTTACTGTGGCTGCTCCCTGAGCATTGCCTGCAGGCAGCTGCTTTATGGTATCCCTCATTTCTGGAAGGGGTCTTCTGTCAAGGAGCACTTGCCTTCCCACTCTTGCTTGGCTTCAGTCTGTTTTCCTAAGTCGTAGTGGGCTGGGCCCTGAAGTCTCCCACAGCAAAGACTGGTTGGGTTGTTCTTGCTTGCAGACCGGGAGAGGGTGGTGGGAATTGGTTTCAACTGCTGGTGTGACGATCCCACGCAAACATCAGAGTGAGGTCTCTGCTGGGTGTCTCACAATTCCTTTTAGGAAACTGCAACAGGTTTGCCTGAGAGGTAGCCAGGTGGGATGGAACGGTAGGAGGGAATGGTGGCAGGTTTTCTTATCTGTAACTGCAAGTTCTTTTCCACTTTTCCTTGTAAAACATGGATAGTACAAAAAAGATGGATGAGTGCAGAAATTGTAGACTATGGTGATATCCATGAGCTTATGGAAAGTGCTGCATGTGAGGTTTCTCTGCTGCCTCACAAATGTACATGTAGTGCATGTGGATGTTGTGCTCAGTAGTATCACTAACACGTTGTTCTTCTTCCAGGCGAAGGGCAGAATTGTGGTGGTGCCAGGTAATGTTTTTTTGTCATCTGTACCAGGTCCTGCTATCCCTAGCCCTTGCTTCCTAGCCTCTTGCCCAGGCATCCCCTCTCTGATCTGGTTTTCTGAGCCAGCTGCCCAGGAGGAGCAGCTCCTGTCCTGGTGTGAGTAAAGGCCATGCAGCCTGTTGGGGAGGGCAGAGCCCTGCAGCTCTTGCTCTGTGCAGGATTTGGGGACAGCTCTAGATCTGTGGGAGGACATGAGCCTAAGCTTCTCCTGTCTCTTTTCTTATGCCTGGGTCTCTATTGTCCCAAGGGCCGTTTTTTCCCTTCATTGTGTGTGGCTCCTGTCCCTTAGTGGTGAGGTCCTGGGGTTATGTCAGGTCTGGAATAGTGACATCTGCTCGGTATGTGACATCGGGCTTGTTCCCACCAGGAGGTGGCATCACGGAGCGCAACCTGCAGAGAATTCTGGAAGGCTCCACTGCTTCTGAGTTTCACTGCTCTGCACGCTCAGCTCGGGACTCAGGGATGAAGTTCAGGTAACTGATTATTTATGTTTATTTTTTAGCAGAACTCTATGAGGGAAAGGCTCCATGAATGTCAACATGAGTTTTTAGAACTGGCATAAATTTCAAACAACGTCTTGAGTGCTAGTTGTGCTCTTATGGTTTGGATCTTGTTGCCTGACACTGTATTCTGCAGTGAATGAATCCAGCAGTGCTCCTCATGTGGGCACAAGTTTCATGCAGAACCAGATCCTTGGGGCATTTCTCTTGCTACTGCTGCCCTAGGAGTTGTGAGGGCACTTTGGAAGGCAGTTTTTGATGTAGTTGCCTTAGACTTTTAACGTAAGCTGGGTGTAGGATTTGGGAAGCCAGTGGGATGTGCTTCTGAGAAATGAGTGAGGAGTGGGTTATATTTGTCTATAGGTTTGCACTCCTTTGGATTATTGTTCTTTCTATTACTGTCCCATGTTTTGTTTGGGTGGCACCACCTGTGGCCAGTGCTGAGATTAGGGGAAAGATGGGGGTGTTTTTCTTGGTGGGTCTTACTCATCTGTATCACCAGCAGATCACCACTAATCACTGGTTTTCCTGACAGAAATCCAAATGTTGCCATGGGAGCGTCCTTCTCTGCCCCCGAGTACTCCATAAAGGTGGCAGATGTGGCCAAAGTGAGAACCCTGAACGCGATTGCCAAGAACATTCTGTAGTGGACGGCACCGTGCTGGGACAAGAATGCTGAGACTCTGGGGTCTGCCCTGGCACATGGACAGATGGGTACTGCTTTGTCCTCAGGCTGCAGAGGATGTGCACTAGGTGATGAAGCCTGACTCCTCTTCCCTTGGCTTCCCCTGAAGTCCCTGGCCTGGAAACTTATGTTGGCCATTTTAAATAAAAGGACTCATTCTCAGATGTTGCAGCAACAGCTGTTCGGCAGCATTTGGGAGGAAGGGAGGTGAGCAAGTAGGGGGACTGAATTGTGTAGCACTGCATGTGATTGTCAAATAAACACTGCAGCTGCCCCCCTCTTGCTGTGCTTTTCTAAAGCTTATTTATATTTTCAGGTAAGACTGTGACCCATGTTGCATAGCCTGAATTAATCAGGACCCTGCTGTGCCAGAGAATACAAAAACATCCAGAATGCCAGGGTGGGAAACATCATAGCCACAGCTGGGAAAGAAGGCCTGCTGTGGTCACCCAGTAGGGTAGGTGGGGATTAGCAGTGAGGCAGCTGTAAGTAGTGAGAAGCACCTGACTGATTAGGTGAGGAAGCTGTGAGAAATCCTGGGCTGTGGGCCCTCAGCACTCGAGGTGGGTTTAGTGTGTGACAAGATTTCTTGGGAGGACAAGATGCTTTTCCTAAGGGAGTTTCCAGGTCTTTGTCCCAAAGTAAAGCATAAACTGCTTGTTCTCCAGACAGTGCTTGGGGAATGTTCCTGGTGGGTCATTGCTGCCTAGTCAGGATTGAAGCCTCAGACTCATTTCAGTTACTCTGTAAAATACCCAATGAAAGGTTTGAATGTCATCAGAGTGGTCCATTAGAAGAGACCCAGAGGTAAAACACCTTTATCCTTGCTGCCAGTTCTTCTGTAAAAGATCACAAAACTGAAGAGAATCCCTCTGACTGCAGAGATAGTGGACCTCAGGAAACAAAAGTTGGGTACAGATTTCTCTTCCCATCTTGGCAATAGCTTACAGCCTGTGAGAATGTATGGAAAAAATGTGATACTTGGCAAGGGGACAGCACCTCTGTGACCTTAAAAAGAATCACATCGTTGAAAACTTATCATCAAGACTACATATTTTCAGCTTAAAGGGTGCATCCACCTTTTTGCATGGATCTGTCAGAGGTATTGGTGTCTCCCAAAACACCTTGGGACCTTAAGTTTTTAGCGAAGGAGCTGGGATCAGGATGACTGCACAGTGCTGGTGTCAGAGCCTGCTTCAGCACTGACAGATGTGCAGGCAGTAAGAAAGGTCAAAACTTGGAAAGAGTGATTAAATTTGTGTCTGTAGTCAATATAGTTTGGAATACCTGCTTTAAGAGTTCGTGGCTTGTGAGATTTCATGAGTCATGGTCATGATTATGATACTGGTAGCTCAATTAAGATGAATATTTTGCTGACCCAGCCCCCTCAGGTTTTTGAACTCACATGGGATTACAGCATGACAAACCCTTCAGAGAAGAGATGAGCAGTGAGGGCTGGAGGAGTTTGTAGATTGCCTGGCAGAGGCCTCTGGACCAGACCCTGCGTGAGACAGGCATGAATCAATGCCTAGTTTTGAAAAGTGGTAACAACCTGGACAACAGATGAATAAAGACAGGGGAGCACAGGGAAACTGATATTGTTGGCAAAGAGGTGCTAGTGCTTTGATTATCCTGGTCCCAGTGAACATTTTCTGGGTATTTTAGTGAAGGAGGATTTATGGAAGGAACAGAAGGAGAGTAAGGCTTTGTGGGTTTTTAGGAGAAGCATGTCCCAACTGTGAGGGTAGAGAAAGTGGGGGGGTGCTTGCTTTGACCATTAAAGAGAGCTGGAATCCTATGCTGAGGGCAATACTTCAACTCTTGAGACCGAAGACAGGATGACGATGTTCTGTGACCTGTACTAAAAACTGAGACAAGCTATGGAACGGGGCATTACAGAGGAAGGTGTCATAAGCAGGTAGCCCCCGTAGCAGCAATGCTCCAAGTGGTTTTGAGCAAGACCAGAGGACACGTGCCAGTGTCAGAAAGAAGAATCACATCAGCAGTCCAGATGGAGAAGGGCTGACGAAGTGAGTGCTCCATTCACTTACTCCTTACTCACTGCATCAGTTTGCAGCTTCATGGGCAGTGTGTTGGTTCTGGCCTGGAGGACCCAGCACTAAGGGATAGTTTTATTTACAAGAACATGTGGATTTAATCAGACAAACCGCTAATAATTAACCACTGAGTTGGACATTGAGCCTTCCTCTGGTATTGATAGTTCCTGAGCAATTACTCATTGTGTCACCCTTGACTTCTGAGTTATCTACTAACTCCGTGTACAAAGAGACAACATAATCATTACAGTCACCCTACTTGTCCCCTTTTATCTACTGTTCCTCAAGAACACATGTGATAAAGCAAATCCAGTTCCAACATTAGTAGCACTGTCCCCAAGCATCCCTGTCACAGCTAGGCCTTTCTAAGCAACAAGGGTTCAGTGGCTGTCATTCTCCTCAGGAATGGTCCTCTTTCTGTCTCAGATGTTGGGGGTTACCTTAGGATGAAGCTTCGACATCTCTTTGGGGTTTTGTGGTCAGCCAACTGCCATAACACACAAACATGGAAATGTGGGAAAGAAAGGAGCAAAAGGAGTTTGGAAAATCTTCAGGTTCTGCAGGCTGGAAGTTAGTAAAACGAACCTGGATCCTGAGGACTCAGAAAGACCAGTGCAGCATGTGGTCAGCTCAGCTGCAAGACACTTCAAATTCCCAGGCCTGGGGCACTGCTGGTATCATGGGCCCCCTTGCCAGGTGGCAGGAGCCACTGTGGGACCAGCCATGGCTGGACATTTTGTTGGCATCCAGCAAGCTTATTCTCACCAGAGAGGTCTGTTGCACCAATGTAAGGTCTTTAGCAGGTCCAGATGAGTTTGTGTGGTGGTGTGCACTGGTCAAGGCTGTGGTTTCTGATCAATGGCCGTGGTGTCCTGCAGTGACTCTGTGACTTCCCTGTATCTCCCCTTTGATCTCTTTCTTGGGTCTTCCTCTCCTTCCTTCTGAGCCTGTGCAGCTTCCCAAGCCCTTTTGGTCACTGCTTTGGTTTGTGAGGTTGTGCAATAGCACCAAGTTAATAAATAACTGCGTGTCATCAGGGATTTTGTCCCAAGACTGTTTGAGGGTGTGGGGGGACTTTCATCCCAAGCATCCGCCCAGGTCTCTCAGCTGGGCAGAGTGAGGGGAAGGAGCTGCCGTTTCTTCTCCCCTGAGCTATGTCAGCAGCCCTGGAGAAGTTCTGCGGCTCCGTCTTCTGGGTGAGTGGCTGTATCGTCCCCATTGCCTGTTCTCCGGGTAGGACACCCAGTGAGGGGGAGGGCAGTGGATTCCAAAGCTCACAGCTTGTCCTGCCAGTGGGACCCAGCTGCTGGTGGTCAGCGGAGGTTCTGGTGTTTATCCAGGAGTGCCGTGGCACTGAGCACTGTGCACTTCCTGCATGGTGTTCACCAGTGAGGCAGTGACACCTCCCTGAGTGAGCTCTGTCCTGTTTTAGCGCAGCTGGCAACACAGGACACCCTGTATGAACTTCCTGGGGAATGATTTGGCTTCAGCTGCTTCTGCTGGCTTGGCTCCAGCAAGGGATGGCCATCCCATGTTCAGGCAGAGAGATGAGGAGAGGGATATCACTCGGACCTTGGCTGAGTGCTGAAATGCTCAGCCTGGAGGGGGGGTGTTAAATGGGGGGTGTGATGGAGTGGAGCTGGGTGGGCAGGATCTATAGGAGTGTTGGCTCTTGTCCTGTGTGCCTACTGAGAGTCAAGCCATCACAGGTGACTTGGTGTTCTGTCCTTGCTGTCCCCAGAATGATTCCTACCTTGCTCGTCCGGATGCTGACCTGCCTGTGTGCTTTCAGCAGACTGTGCTGGTCTGGGTCCCCCTTGGCTTCTTCTGGATTTTGGCCCCATGGCAGCTCCTGCCCATGTGCAAATCCAGAGCCAAGAAATCCTCTGTGACCAAACTCTACATCATCAAACAGGTAGAGTGGAGCTGAGGGGGCACAAATGACAGGCTGGAGCAGCCTGAGGTGTAGGTGGTGTGAGTGGAAAGACTGTGCCACAGCCAGGTGTAGGATAGAGAGACAAGAAACGTACGAGGGAAGGAGCAATGGGATAGGGGACCGTCTGGGACAGAAATGTAAAGGGGAGTCCAGCATGAGACATATCAGGGACAGAGGGGATAACAGGGCTGGGATGCATTGTGAGGGAGGGCAGAGTGTGTGCTGCAGCCTCTCATCTTGTGGGCTGTTTTCTTCCAAACTTAAAATTATGGCAGTGTTCCTGTGGAACTGTTGCAGCTTCATGGGGTTCAAAGCTCTCCCAGGCCAGGTCTGGGGTGAAAAGGGTATATGGGTGTATTTTATGCCGAAATCTGTTGTGTGGTTCCTAGTGTCTATAATGGGCTGGCCCCCTCTCCCCACAGTTGCTGTCTATGCTGCTGATGCTGGCGGCAGTGGCGGAGTTGGCCCTGGCATTTGTAGAGGACGCCGAGCAGGACGCCGTGCCAGCTGTCCAGTACACAAACCCCAGCCTGTACATCGCCACCTGGGTAAGGGCTCAGTTGTGAATGTGTCAGCAGGGACAGGGTGAGACTGCAGTGCCAAGCAGCACAAGACTTCCCTAGCACAGAGATCAGTGGGAAGCTGTGTCCATGAGGGAAAGGTAGCCTGGAAATTGAGTAGGACTAGCCCCAAAGATGTGTGGGTGGTGCATGAGTGCAATATGTTGAAGACAGGTGCCTGGTTGTACAGTGCTCCCTGCTTTTATCCTTAAAACTGGGATGGTTCTATGCCTGTGAGTGTAGCTGAGCTCTCTGACAGAAGCTTTACTGGGAGCAGTATGGGTTTCAGAGGACTGATTTTGCAGTGTGAACACCAGACCATGGCTTGCTGTTGTGATGTCTCACAGCTTCCTGTACACTGCTGCTCAGCTTGGTGCAGAGAGCCAGGAAGTACCATGGGATGCCCAGGCAGAGGAGAAAGCTGAGGATCTAGGGGCTATTAGCTTCATGGAATATGTGCATGGAAGTTACAGATATCTTGTGTGGGACATGGGATATTCTGACAGTCTTAACAAATGCTCAGGAGCTATGCTTAAAAGCAAAAGTAACACCCTCATTTGCTATCCTTCTTATTTTGTCATGTCATTTAGTTTCACATGCGGAGTCCATGTGAGATGATAAGGCAAGGGGACTGCCCAGAGAGACTGCACTGCTGGGATGTGATTGGGGTTCAGTTCCAGGTCTGGAGGCAATGTGCAGGAGATAGGGCATGACCCCTCATGGCTGGACATGTCTGAGAATCTGGAGTGAGAACAGCTAAAAACAGTAATAGTGCCCTGCTGTAATGTCAGGGTACATTCAGACCTGATCTTACATCTTCCTGACATAAACCTTTGCCCAATGCAATCAATTCTGAAGCTTATGAAGGGTTGGCGGTGTGTTCAGGCACTCAGGATATTCAAGGCAGTGAATTCCAGCAGATCATGTGTGCTGGCATCCCAGAATACATGCTCCAAAGGCACTTTTAGAGCCAGACGTAGTCCTGCAACTCTACCTGAACCTCTGACTGATTTTCTTTCCCCCAGATCATGGTCCTGCTGATCCATGACACACGACGCTTCTGCTTGTGCAGAGATTCGGGGGTGCTTTTCTGCTTCTGGGCACTGTCCCTTCTCTGTGGGATACTGCCATTCCAGTCGCTCGTCCGGAAGGCCCTGCAGGTTGGATTTGGCAGGAAGCTCTGTGCTTCCCCATGGTCTTGTTCTGTTCCCAAAGGAAGTTCCTTCATACTCTTCTCTTGACAAGCTCTCTGTGGTATCACTGAGGTCCCAGCTGCCCTGGGTACCTTGAGGAACCAGAAAAGGCCTCAGAAGGAATTGCTGTTTGAATTCATCCTGTCTCCTTGGGGAAGTGTAAGCTCTCCGGGACTAATTTCTCCCCTTAAACACTTACGGGAGGAAGTCAAGGAGAAGCAGGGAGAGGTGGCAAAGGGAAGCTGATCCAGGACTCAGAGCAAGTTTTGCACTGCTCTGTTTGGCTCAGCCAGGGGATGGATCTTGTCTCTAAGTACCAGGGGCCTTGAGGCAACCCCCAGCAATAACCCTGGGTTTTCCATTCCTGCAGGAACCAATCGCTGACCTGCCACGGTTTATACTTTTCTTCATCTCCTACGGGCTCCAGCTGCTGCTCTTCTTTGTCTCAGGCTTCTCAGATATTGCCCCAGAAACAAAGGAAATTGGGAAGAAGGTGTGAGGACTATGTGGGCGTGGGTTTGGGGCATTCCTGAGCATTGTGTGGGGCAGGGCGGGCTCCATGCAGGCTCCAGGCTCCTTGGGAAAACCTGAGGACTTCACCACAGGGCCCAGCAAGATCTGGAGCCTGCAGCATGGGGCATCTGCATGTGTGTCCAGGGGTGGCTCCTGCTGGCTGTGGGATGAGGTTTCTGGGGCTGGAGCTGGCACAGTTTGAAATGTATGAGGCTCCTTAATGGCTGGGGCTGCTAAATTGGCTTTGGTCAACACCATCCCCCAGCATGAACAATCTCTCAGTACCCCCTTTCCTTTGTACCATAGAACCCAGAGGTGACAGCCTCCTTCCTGAGCTCCATCACCTTTGAATGGTACAGCAGGTGAGCAGGGCTCTGAGGGAGGTTGGGCTGGCAAAATGCAGGGGTGTCTCAGGGGAACCTGCAGCACGGGCTGCTTGGAGTCAGCTGGGAGAGGCACCACACTGGGTGTAGCCTGTGCAGCCTGAGCCCGGGGCCAGGCTGGGTGTGAAGGCTCTGCATTTGCAGCAAGGAGTCTCCAACAAGTATCATGGGATTTCTCTGTCCCACAGCATGGTTTTCAAGGGCTATCGGAAGCCTTTGGAGATAGAGGATGTGTGGGAATTGAAAGACAAAGACAAGACACAGGCTCTTTACACTGCTTTTGAGAAGAACATGAAGAGTGGGATGCGGAAGGCCCAAGCACAACTGGACAAACGGAAACGCAAGAAGAGGTGCCGGGAAGGTGACCCAGACCATGGGAACAACATGAGCAAGGCCCAGAGCCAAGACGTCCTGGTGCTGGTAAATCCATTCCTACTCTTGGCTTCAAATGAGACTGAGACATCCAGGTCCAGCCTCAGGGAGTAGGGTCACCTCACCTCCCTGTAGCCCACTTTGCTGGATTTTCCCTTCTTTGATCCTGCAGGACCATGGGCAAGGATAGGGAAACCCATGACAGGGTCTTCCTGTTGTGTCCTTGGCAGATCCCCATCTTTTGAGAGACCAAGAAAGTCTCCATCCTTCTGCCTTACATATAGACAGGAACCACCCTCAAGTCTGCAGTACAAACAGTTCCCTTATGTCTATCTACCTCAGATACTTCCCAGCAACGAGGTCAGAGTGAACATCATTCCGTGATCACCCCTGGCCTCAGGTTCTTCGTGATTGTTGCCTATTTTTTGGCCTGAGAGGTTCAGGCTGGTTTGGGTTTTAACAATTGCCTTTGGTACAAAAGAGAAGGTGTTAGTCCTGGGTGTGTGTGACACAAGCAGAGATCAGTGAAAGGGAATGTGACTGGAGCTAAAGCTAAGGCTTCATTCAGGATACCTGATCTGGGGTCTGTGAGGTGCTGCCCTGGAAGCATCCTTCTGGATGCAGGATGCCAGCACAACCAGCTCCCTCACTTCTATGTGGGCTTCCCTCTAGGAGGAGAAGCAGCCGAAGAAGAAGAAGAAGAAGGGAGACAACGAGGACTCTGGCCGTCCCAAGGATTACCCCAGGGGTTGGTTGATGAAATCCCTGTGCAAGACCTTCTGGCAGAATCTCTTGCTAGCGGTGGCATTCAAGGTGGTGCATGATGCACTCGTGTTTGTCAGCCCCCAGCTGTTGAAGTGAGTTCCTTCTCTCTGTCCCTGTCCTGACTTTGCACCCAGACCCACCCTCACCAGTGTATGCACTGTATCCACCCCCACCATCTCCATATGTGTACCTCTCCCAGCCACAGATCCTGGGGACATTTTGTGCCCTCACCAAAAGTGGTAGAAAGTGTTGGGATACAGCTTAATGAAGAACTGATCTGAGCTGGCTGCCAGCTCTTATGTGTAATATCTTGCTCCCTTCATCCTCTGTTATGCAGTCCTGCTCCCTCCCTGGAGACAGTCCCTCCTCTTCTTTGGGGCCTTCCATGAGTCCGTCCTGCTCAGCCCAGCAGGGCCTCCCTGGTTTGTTTCGCAGAGCAGCACAGTCTCTGTGGATGATCTTACACTAGTGACCCATCGCCGTGTCCCTGGCAGAACAGGGTTCCCAGCTTGCTGACTATCGAGCCAGCTCTCTGGGGCAGGGTTTTGGTCACCACTTGTGTGAGGATGCTCTCCCTGAATTCATTTGGAGCAACCTGCTTGGGTCTGTCTCAGTAGGGTGTGTGTCTCATGAGCTTCTTTCCCCTGCAGGCTGCTGATTGCCTTTGTGTCAGATGAGGATTCCTTTGCCTGGCAAGGCTATTTATATGCCATCCTGCTCTTCCTGACGGCGCTGATCCAGTCCCTCTGCCTGCAGCAGCACTTCAGCTTGTGCTTCCAGCTTGGCATAAACGTGCGTGCCAGTCTCATTGCTGCCATCTACAAGAAGGTCTGTATGGTCCTGTCATCACCCCTGTTGGCTTCCTCCAAGCTGGGCTGTGGATAAAATCATCTGTTGCCTGCCCCATCAACCTAGGGTGTGTGCACTTTACTCCTCAGAAGGCACAGGGACAGCTTGGGGGACACCCATCTAGCACTGGGGACACTGAGCCCTAGTTCTGCTTGGGAGCTGGGTGCTGCAGCCATATGTTTGACAGCTACCCGGGGCCGAGGGAGGTTTCTCTTCAGAGCAGTGCAACACTTAGGGTAGGTGCCACTAGGATTCCTGCACAGGGATGAGTTCCTTTGCACCCAGCATACAGTTGCTCCAGGTGTGCAGGCAATGAGGAGAGCACTGGTGGCAAGTAGAGAGGCACAAGGAGCAAACCCAGAAGTGGTTTCAGTCTAAGTGGTTTCAGTGCTCATTCCCTGCTCTGAGCCATGCTGCTGGCTGCAGGGCTGCTCCCAGACTGGCCTGTGGTGACTCTGCTCTCTCTTTCCAGGCGCTCACCATGTCCGGAGCCACCCGCAAGGAGTCCACGGTGGGAGAGACTGTAAATCTGATGTCAGCTGATGCCCAGAGGTTCATGGACATGGCCAACTTTGTTCACCAGCTGTGGTCATCCCCCCTGCAAATTATCCTGTCCATTGTCTTCCTCTGGGGAGAGCTGGGCCCCTCTGTCTTGGCTGGCATTGCAACCATGGTGCTGCTCATACCTATAAATGCATTCTTGGTTTCCAAGGCTAAAACTATTCAGGTCAGTGGTGGGTGCAATATTCTCCCTGGTTTCCCACATCTGATGCCACTGTTGTTCCCCTCCTTCATTTTCCACGCTCTCTATCCTTTGCTGTTATGCTGTGGATCTTTCCCGGCCTAGGAAGTTGATCTCATTTCGGCTGGGGTGTCTCTAGCCTGAGCCAGAGGTGATCAGCTGCCATGAGTAGGAGACAGGTGAGATGTGTTCTACCATCACAGCTGAACTTGAACCAGGCTGGGCACAGCCTTGAGGACTAAAAATGAGATATTGCTAACCGTAAGATGAAGTTTTAGCTTCTACCTGACAGCAGGGTGATGTTTTTTCTCAGCTTGTCCACAGCCACAGGTTAGCCAAGGCTCACCTGTGTGGGATGACTTCTCTGGGCTGTGGAGCCCATCCTTCCCTTCCCTGTGGCAGCCCAGATGTATTTTCAAGGGTGAGCTGCTGTCTGGTTTAGGTGATGTCTGTCTCTTCTCTTTGTAGGAGAAGAACATGAAGAATAAGGATGAACGCATGAAAATAATGACCGAAATCCTCAATGGAATCAAGGTGAGCAGTGGAGTGGAGACTCTCTGGGCAGCTGCGCACCCCTCTTCTTGGTGCACTGTACCTGGAGGCAGCACACCTGTATAACCCTACAGCACCAGTGTTAGTCTAGCTTGTGGGCCCTGTGTCTGGGTCTCAGCAATTCCCTTTGCTTCCTCATCTTTTGAAAAGTTGGCTGGGGAGGAGCTCTGGATACCTGGACTAAGACTTGGGAGCCAAGAGAGGAATGTTTTCTGGATGGCTGTGGTGGTGGCTTCGTGGCAGAGGGGCTAGCAGTGACCTGTAAGCTGAGAGTGAGGGAGTGGGAGTGCAGTGGGGAAATGCTATAAGCAGGGCAGGAGAGGGGAGATGCAGTGGCCAAGCAGGCTTCTGAGCAAGCCAGGAGCCAGTGATGGAGGTGCTGGCCACCAGTGAGCTGAGTGTGGAGGTGGGCATTCCTGTGAGGCCAGCATCTTCTCACCCTGCTCATCCTGCAGATCCTGAAGCTTTTTGCCTGGGAGCCCTCCTTTGAGAAGCGAGTTAATGAGATCCGTGCACGTGAGCTCAAGAACTTGGTGAACTTCAGTTACCTGCAGTCAATCTCTGTCTTTGTGTTCACATGTGCCCCCTTCCTGGTGAGTGACAACAGCCCTGGGGAGGGGTGTACCTTCCTCTAAGCTGGGGCTGGGCTGTGTCCAAGGGGATGGGAGATGTTTGGAACCTCATCTGGAGTGCTCCTGCAGTGAGGAAGGGGCTGGCGGGTGGATGCCTGGGATGCAGATTATGGTTCTAGCTGCTGGCAGGAGAGCTGTGGTGGAAAGGGGTCCCATTGGGGTGGTGAAATGGGGCCCAAAGGAAAAGGGAAGCAGGAGGGGAAGAGGTCCCCAGCAGGAAGGCACTGCTGAGGCCTTGGGGCAGTGTGAGGGTCGGGGCTGCACAGAACTAGAGTGATGGTGGCTTTCCCTGATATCTGTCCTAGGTCTCCTTGGCAAGCTTTGCCGTCTACGTGCTTGTGGATGAGAACAACATCTTGGATGCACAGAAGGCCTTTACTTCCATCTCCCTTTTCAATGTGCTGCGCTTCCCCATGGCCATGCTGCCCATGGTCATCTCCTCCCTGGTGCAGGTCAGGCCTCGCTTAGGGCAGGGAGTGTAGCAGGATCCTATGATACCTCTGTCCAAACCAGCACATGGGGCTTAGGTGTGGGATGGACCCCCAGGGGTCAGTGCACAGGGGCAGAGCTCCTGCAGAGCTGGCAGTGGGGTGAGACAGGACTCACATGCGTGACACAGGTTTGGGGCTCAGAGGTCGGGTGGGGATTATGTGATGTGGTGTTCTACTTATGGGGCTCCTGCCAGCCCACCCAGCTGAGCCCCATGCCCCTGTGCCGTCCTCATCCTCTTTTTACCATGGCAGACCAATGTGTCAACTGCGAGGCTGGAGCGCTACCTGAGCGGAGAAGACCTGGACACTTCTGCTATCCACCACAACCCCATTGCAGGCAGGTGAACATCCAGATTACTCCCTGTGGGCTTTCCTCCCAGCCCTGGGCTTTTCCATCTCTGAGGGACATGTCTCTCTGACAGGCAGTGCTGTGCGTTTCTCGGAGGCCACCTTTGCCTGGGAGCAGGATGGCAGTGCTGCCATAAGAGAGTGAGTGCTCTGCGCCACATCAGGGGCAGAGGGCTGGGAAGGGGGAGGCTTTCTGTGTAATTACTTGGGGAGGGAAATCACCTCTCACAATGCTGCTAGACATGAGTGTTCCAGAGACACTGCTCTGCTCATCCCACACAGGAACTGTTGAGTGACCTGGCAGTGCTGCTTCCTCAGCCCTCATGTCTTTGCAGTGTCACCCTGGACATCACACCTGGGAGCCTGGTGGCTGTGGTGGGGGCTGTGGGCTCAGGCAAATCTTCGTTGGTGTCAGCCATGCTTGGGGAGATGGAGAATATCAAGGGACACATCAACATCCAGGTGAGAGAAGCCAGATGGTGCAGGGGGCTTTGGGGCTGCCTGAGAGCTCAGTGGGGAAGTAGAGCAGAGCTGTCCCAAAGCTGTGGCTCAGGGCAAGCACAAGCTGCAGGAGGTGCCAGTGTTCAGGCTGATCTCTGACAGGTAGCTGTTCTTGTCACTTTTTCCAGGGCTCCCTGGCCTATGTCCCCCAGCAGGCCTGGATCCAGAATGCCACACTGAAAGACAACATCATTTTCGGATCAGAACTGGATGAAGCCAGGTATCAGCAGGTCATCAAGGCCTGCGCCCTCCTTCCAGACCTGGAATTGCTGCCTGCGGGTGACCAGACAGAGATTGGAGAGAAGGTAACAGCCCTGGGCACTATGGGTTTCCAACAGCACCTGCAGCCGAGGTCAGAGCTGTTGCCCTGTGCCAGCCCCGTGCCCAGGGAGGTCCTTCCCTTCCAGGGAATCAACCTAAGTGGGGGCCAGAAGCAGCGGGTTAGCCTGGCCCGGGCGGTGTACAGCAATGCAGACATCTACATCCTGGATGATCCGCTCTCTGCCGTGGATGCCCATGTGGGCAAGTACCTCTTTGAGCACGTGCTGGGGCCAAAAGGGCTGCTGCAAAAGAAGGTGAGAACTCATTCTCTCCAGCCCACCACACAGCCAGGCAGGAGTGGAACTGGCATGGTGTTAATGATCCAAGGAAATCCGAGGTTGCTTGCTTGGGACAGAGAGGAATCCTGTTGCTTTCACGTGGGGCTGCAGCAGGCACGAGAGGCCTCATGAGTCCCCAGAGGGACTGTGTCCTCATAGCTAGGCATTGATAAGCAGAGAAGTTCCCAAGTAGGAGATGGAGAGCCTGCAGACCCATGGCTGGGGACAGGGGGTGCTCTGATGATCACTACCCTGCAACCACTTTGTTACAGACACGGATCTTGGTGACGCACAGTATCAGTTTCCTGCCCCAGGTCGATAACATCGTGGTGCTGGCAGCAGGAGCAGTGTCTGAGCATGGCTCCTACAGCACCCTGCTTGCAAACAAGGGGGCCTTTGCCCAGTTCCTGAACTTGTATGGCAACCAGGAGGAGGATGTTTCAGAGGAAAATACCGCAGGTACTGGGAACACAGTGGGGTGTGGCAGTTAGAGGGGCTGTGCATGTATCTAAGGGATGTGAAGATCTGATCTGTCAGCTTGACCTGGCCCTATCCAGCCCATGCACCAATGGTGGATGCTGTGAATCCTTCTTAGCTTCTGGCAATCAGCAGCACAAGGACTTCCTGACTAAGGCTTGCATTCGGGCTTTATGTTGAACATCCAGCATAGGACCTGTTTAAATTTTTTACTTCCTTTTTTGTTCTTTCATTACGCGTCCCAAAATCTTATGTGGCAACGGGCTCCATATTTTTTGTGATGCTGGGATCAGAAAGACCCTTTGGCTTGTTCTAAACATCCTGCTGGATAACATTTCATCTTTATCATGTCCTCCAGTGCTATGGGGAGGAGTGGTGGCTGGTCAGGTGGATGCTCACCCTGTCAGGGCTCAGTCCAGTTGTCCAGCTGCAGCCTGGCTATTCCCAGTATTTCTTCACAGGACCCTTCTTCACCTGCTCAACAAGATGCTTCTGAACTGGAGTGGTATGACCTACCAGATCTTGCACCTACTAAACTAGCACAAATCTTTGCTTGAGGTCAGGCTAGAGGTGCTGGGATAAGTCAGCAGCAGGGATTGCCTCCATGCAGGCCTTTAGCCCTATGTCCCCAGTCAGTTCTGCCTCCAGCACAATGTGTTTCTTCCTCCTCCTGCTGTACTGGTCTTGCAACAAGGTTGGAGAAAGTGTGATATGTGGTGGTAGGACACAATCAGGGTCTAGGGTGCAGCATGGAGCTGAGTTCAGCAGAGGTGTGGTGTATGGGATCATACAGTGCCTGACCCTACCTTCCCTCATCCCTATGCTTGTAGCTGTTGCTTTAACTGTGGATGAAGAGGAGGCTGACGAAGATGTTGATCCTTGCATGGAAGAGGGCTCTGATGATGTGGTGACTATGACCCTGAAACGAGAGGCCAGCATCCATCGGAGAAAATTGAGTCGCAGGTGGGACATGACCTGACCTCTCAGCTCTTTCCCCTGCCACATGCACTGCTCCCTCAGAGACAGGGATCTGGGGGCTTTCCAGGGAGTTCCTGCAGGCAGCCTCCCTGCCCGTTCCTACCACAAGCTACTCTGGGTCAAGAGCATCTGATTTTGCCTTTACTGACACTAGTGTGCCACAGCCTTACTCTGTGGTCTTCCTGAAACTCGTGTTGCTGGCTAGTTCTGCTTTTGGGAATGAGGCTTTGATTTTTGGCCTCTACATGCCTAGCGCTTCCACAAGGCTCACTCAAAGCTGCCCCAGTTAGGACATTATTTTCCAGGGAACTCCACCCCTGGAGACCCAATGCAGTACAGGGATGGACCCCCAGAAGTTTAGGACCAATCCAACACCCTGTGACTAATGGTACTCATCACCTTCCTGCAGCCTTAGTACAAAGAGCACCAGTTCCCGGAAGAAGGCCCAGGAGGAGCCCCCAAAAAAGCTGAAGGGACAGCAACTGATCGAGAAAGAAGCTGTAGAAACTGGCAGGGTGAGGAAGCTGGAGGGATGAAGCACTGCGCTGCCCTGGCTAAGTGCTGCCAGACCCTGACTGTGGCTCAGAGAAGTTGGTGTGGGCTGGCTGTGACTCCACCACAGCCAAGAGACACAAAGAAGACAGAGCTGCCTGGGCCTGGTGGGCAGGGTGGTGGAGGAGAGCAGTGTGGGCAGGGTGGTGAAGTCCCAGGGCTGTGCTGGGTGTCATTGCCTGCAGTCTGATGGGCTCAGTTGGTCCACAGGTGAAGTTGTCCATGTATGTGCGGTACCTGCGTGCTGTTGGCCTGTGCTTTTCCTTCTGGATTGTCATGGGCTATGTTGGACAATATGTCGCCTATGTGGGGACCAACCTGTGGCTCAGTGCCTGGACTGATGACGCGCAGCACTACGTGAACCAGACCTATCCCACACAGCAGCGGGACCTGCGGATCGGTGTCTTTGGGGCACTGGGGGTGTCACAAGGTGAGTGTGGGAGGACAAGGCTTCCCACTCACCTCATTTGTGTGGTCCAGAAGGGATATGATTTGCAAAGCCTGTAGCCAGCAGTGCAGCAAGGAGCAGGGGACCCAGCATTGTGTTCGTTGCCTGCTGCTGCCTTCCTTCTAGCTTGTGGCTGAATTGTGGACACATGCCAGTGTGAAAGCAGCATAAATTGTCCCAAGTCTGTGTTGTCCCCTTAGCTTTAAGATCATTTTCCTTAATCAGATTGGACGTAGTGATAGGGCCCAAGAGTTTCCAATAGGGTTAGTGTTCCTCCCTTGTGCTGTGATGCGGCTGCTGTGGCCTCCCAAGGAGGTGGGATGCAGGATTGTCCCAGTGGCTCTCTGCAGAGCTGCTGGCTTGGCTCTGCTTGGTGTGTCCATCGAGCCAAAGGGTACCTGGGACCAGTGTCACACATGAACTGGTGACAGCCTCGTGCTCTCCTTGCAGCTCTCTTCCTGCTCTTTGCAACCATGCTGTCTGCCCAGGGTGCCATGCGAGCCTCCCGCATCCTGCACCAGCAGCTGCTCAGCAACATCCTGCGCGTGCCCATGAGCTTCTTTGACACCACCCCGACTGGCCGCATCGTCAACAGGTTTGCCAAGGTAAGTGAGCACCCCCAGCACAAACAAGGTGTGTGTCCCAGCAGGTCTGGAAAGTGTTGGGTAGTGGCACTGCACAGCTGAGCCCAGGTAAGGGCCAGGAAGGGACGAGGAAGACATGGTGGATGCAAGGCTGACTGTGAGGCAAACCACATCCTGGGCTATACTAGAAAGACAGTGTGGCAAATCATAGGAACTTGTTACCTCCTCTGCTCAGTGCTGAGGAGGTCACACCTGGATACTGTGTCCTCTTTGAGGTCACTTGGGCAAGAAGGATGTGTAGAAACAGAAGAGGGTCCACAGTAGATTACTAAGAGAGGTAAGAGCCTAGAGCTCATGTCACACAATGAGAAATCCTTCTGGTTATAGACTTCCAGCAAAATCTACAGTCTTTTCTATCTAAGTGAAGGTCACAAAACAAAGAGCAAATGAGAAAGGAGGGAAAATACAAACAGGTAATTTCAAGTGTGCTGCTATTCCACTTCTTCTTTTGGTGCCATCTCTTGATTTCTGGGAATAAAATTTTCTCTTGAAATTAAGCCTATGAGCCTGCTGGGTTTGCTCCGAGTTGAAGGGAGTATGTGCTGCCCAGCTAGGAGATGAATGAGGACCAGCTGGAGACCTGGGTGCACCTGCATGGACCTGGAGTTTGCCCTGTCCCTCTTTGCTTCAATTTCTTCTCCTGCATCCTAGGTCCTGATGAAGATGCAGTCCTTAAAGCTGGTCTTTGTAACAGGGGAATATTATAGGAAGTTTCTCTGTTGACTCAGCTGTTCCCAAGCTAAGAACTGTGGGCTTAAGTGAGGTTGTGACCATAACACTGATTCAGGGTCATCCAATATTTTTACAAGTGTCTGGTACTGTGTTGCCATATGAGCATGTAGAAACCCTGTATATTTGGGGGCTTTGGGCTCCTCCTTCTCTCTGGGGTCACTGACTCCTTTCTATATTTTTTTATATGCTCCAGGACATCTTCACGGTAGATGAGACCATTCCCATGTCCTTCCGCAGCTGGCTGTCCTGTTTCATGGCCATAATTAGCACACTGATCATGATCTGCCTGGCCACTCCATTCTTTGCTCTTGTTATCATTCCCTTGAGTGTCTTCTACTATTTTGTGCTGGTGAGTAACTGGGCCTTGAGTGAAGCTTGTGCCCTGCTGAGAGCAGTATCTTTGTGGCTGCTGGGCTCTGTGTTGGTAACCAAGCTGTGTCCCTCGTTTCAGCGCTTCTATATCTCCACATCACGCCAGCTAAGGCGTCTGGACTCTGTCACCAGGTCTCCCATCTACTCCCACTTTGGTGAGACAGTGTCAGGCCTTTCCGTGATCCGGGCCTATGGACACCAGGAACGGTTCCTGAAGCAGAATGAGACCACCATGGACATAAATCAGAAAAGTGTTTATTCCTGGATAATATCAAATAGGTGAGTTTTACTGCTTATGCCACAGCACAGCTTGCAGCACCTCTGCGCAGGGGCTTCTGGGTCCTGAGGGAGGTCTCTGAAATACTGCAGTCCTCCCTCTCGATTTCAGCATTGAGGATCTGTGTAGCTACTGGGGGAGTTTAGGATAGCGGCACCATCTGTGGCAATGGGACACTTTAGGGTGATTTTGAAAGCCAGGGTATGCCCCCATACAAAGTGTCCAGAGGCTGGGCAGGGTGAGCTGTGCAGTCAAGGGCTGAGATGCTCTTAGTGAGTTCTGGGAAGAGGGTGATCCTTCAGGCCTGGTAGGAGTGCGATGTGTGTGCTTTCTGGTTTTGAATCTCACTGGTAAATGATTTGTGTGTGTGAGGATTGTATGGTTAGGGCTTTTCTGATACATGGCATTACCAGCACAGGAGGTTACGTGTGAGGCATGGACTGACGTAAATGAACCTGCTTGTGGATTTGGCCACAAATGACCTGCTGTGTACACGTACCAATGTATGCCCTGTGCACAGCACTGGGCTCACAGCTGGGTGTGAGGGATGCTGGTGCAGTGCTGCTGTTACTAGTGGGCTCTGTGTTGGGCACAGGCAGATGCCTCCCTGCCTCTCTCACTGCCCTTCAGCTGTCCTCTCCTGGTGCAGGTGGCTGGCCATCCGTCTGGAGTTCGTTGGGAGCCTGGTGGTCTTCTTCTCTGCCCTTCTAGCAGTGATTTCAAAGGGCACTTTGGAGGGCGGCATCGTGGGTCTTTCTGTCTCCTCCGCTCTCAATGTGAGTCAATTAAAGCATTTCTTTGTTCTGGGACAGGGTTGTCTCTGAGAGCTCTGGGCTGGCTGCAGGATGCTGCCCTGCCACCTGCTCTGATCCATGGAAATGGGATTATCTGGGGTGTCCCATCACCTGGGGAGTGGCTATAGAGCCAGGGAAGCACATATCCATCCTAGTGTGAGTGGGATACTTGCTGCTATGGGGAGGAATATGGCCCTGCTGTGGATCAGAGATGCTGCAGAAAAGTTTCTGAAGGGCTGGAGAGAGGTGGACTGTGTCTTGGCAGTGGAGCATTAGGGGCCACGCAAGGGATGCGCGTGCCCAGGATGAGTCCCTGAGCTGAGGTGGGAGGTGATTGTTCCTGGGTGCCACTGAGCTCTGCATCCTCTGATTCTGCCATGCAGGTGACCCAGACACTGAACTGGCTGGTGCGGACTTCTTCGGAGTTGGAGACCAACATTGTGGCTGTGGAGCGGGTCCATGAGTACACAAAGGTGAAGAATGAGGTGAGGAAACCAGGGTCCGGGCAAACACCTGCTGCACAGCTTGGTGCCAGTCAGCATCGCAGAGTGAACACCCCTAATGCTCCTGTGCCCTCCCCCAGGCTCCATGGGTGACAAAAAAACGTCCACCACGTGGCTGGCCCAGCAAAGGCGAGATCCAATTTGTTGACTACAAAGTTCGCTACCGACCTGAACTGGACCTGGTCCTTCAAGGAATCACCTGTAATATTGGGAGCACTGAGAAGGTGCCTCTGCCGTCACTACACTCTTTTCAGAGACTCTGTTAAAGTCATTTCTTCTTCTTGGCTTCAGTCTGTGCACTGGGGTGGGATGGTGATGGGATGCGGCTCCTGGGGACTTGAGCTGACAGTCTGGGTGATGGTAAGGGCAGGAAGGCCCACCAGACCAAGATGGGGAGCATCTGTTCTGTTTTCTGCAGTCCTGTCAGCTGGTCTAAAATGCTGCTTCCACAGATTGGGGTTGTGGGCCGGACCGGGGCTGGAAAATCCTCCCTCACCAACTGCCTGTTCCGGGTGCTGGAGGCAGCTGGAGGGAAGATCATCATCGATGAGGTGGACATAGCAACAATTGGCCTCCACGACTTGCGCAAGAACCTCACCATCATTCCCCAGGTGAGCTGATCCCCACCTTCCCACATCCCACTGCTGCATGGCCCCCGCAGGCAGTGCACGGCCTCAGTGCGTCCCTGGGTGCTGTGGACATGCCAAAGGCCTGTGAACAGGTTCTCACCACCTCCCCTGCCAGCTGCAGGCAGTGGTGTTGGCAGGATGTGGACACCCTTGGAGGCCTGGAGCCATTGCCCCTGCTGAATAGCTGTGGTGGGGCTGAACACGCTGCTGTCCCTGGCAGGACCCTGTGCTCTTTACTGGAACCTTGCGGATGAACCTGGACCCCTTTGACCAGTACTCAGACGAGGAGGTCTGGAAGGCCCTGGAGCTGGCTCACCTGAAGACATATGTGCAAGGCCTTCCCGAGGGGCTGCTGCATCTTGTGAGCGAGGGAGGGGAGAACCTGAGGTGAGCAGAAGAGCAGATGCAGGCCCAGCTCTCCTCCCTTCTCTTGGTCCCAGGCACCAGCCCGGAACAGCAGCCTCCAGCAAAATGGCTGTCCAGGGATGATGCACAGAAGCTTCTGGGAAGTGATGATGGAAGAAAATGGCTGAGGAGTCAGGGCTCTTGGAGAGCTGGTGCGAGCCAACCCTTCTGTGGTGGCCCAGAGAGCAAGATGCTGACGGACATGGTGCTTAGGGTGGCAGATGGTCAGCAGGGAAAGGCCAGGGACAGCGTTGGGGTCAGAGCAGCGAGAGGCAGTAGGCTTGCAGAAGCTCTGCTAGTGTCAGTCTAGTAACTGATGCTCTTCATCTCATCCCAGTGTTGGGCAGAGACAGCTGGTGTGCCTGGCCCGGGCCCTTCTCCGCAAAGCCAAGATCCTCATCCTGGATGAAGCAACAGCAGCTGTAGATCTGGAAACTGATCATTTAATCCAAACAACAATCCGGAGCGAGTTTGCTGACTGCACTGTCCTTACTATTGCCCACCGCCTCCACACCATCATGGACAGCAACAGGTACCATGGGACAGTACTGCGGGACAAAGGGAATGTGGATCTGGACTCCTAGGATGGGGTGAGAGGTGGACAGCAGCAGAAGCAAGAATGCAGCCAGAGGGGCAGGGGTGGATGCAAGGCCTGGGTAATATACAGTGGTGAAGAAAACACGATAGGAAAGATGCCCATGCAGTAGTTATGCCTTTGTGGGAGAAACATTTTTTGGGGTCCTTCTTTACAGCAACAGACCATAGAGGCATTTGCTGTTGACATCTTATGTGTGTGACCCCACCAGCACAGGGAGGAGGGCTGTGCCCTCACCACTGCTGAGCAGAGAACCACATAAAGTGGCTGTAGGAGTGAGGGTCAGTGGGCCTGCAGTGCTAGCACCAGCAGCACTATCTACTCGGATCCTGGGAGTTCAGGCCTTCTTGTTCCCTCCTGCCAGGGTGATGGTGCTGCAGGCTGGGCAGATTGTGGAATTCGACAGCCCCGAGGAGCTGCTCATGAAGCAGGGCATCTTCTCCGCGATGGCAAAGGATGCGGGCATCGCCATTACAGAAACCACAGCCCTGTAGGCACAGCGCTGCAGGGGCTGGCACTGTGAGGCAGCTCCCACCTGCTGCCACTCACCCAGCAGGTGCTGGCATCTCCCACAGCCAAGGTGCCCAGGAATTTGCCTCTCTGCAGCAGGGAAGCAGAGAGGGTGGCTTCTCTGGTTGTCCAGAGATAGAGCATCTGGACTTGAGTGAACTGTTAACCTTGCTACTATATCCTGCCTGCTGTGCACACAAGGGTCTGGAGCTGCATAATTTATTCCAGGATAGAGGGGAAAAGCTATCTGCCAGGCAGGGAGATCGTGACCTCCATTGGGGGTGGTCTTAGTTTTTGTACTTCACCATGCCAGGTGAACCTACTTTAGAGATGCTTTAGCACTACGGAATGAAATTTACAGTTTAATCTAAGAATGAATAATTTATTTACTTTTTCTAACTGTTTGTAGTCTTTCAACTAAACATGTCAAGGCATGTAAAGTAAGCCTTGGTTTAGCTTTAAACCTGGATAGTGCATCGGTTGGGAGAGCTGCCAACAGAAGTTACACAGAGCTGGGCAGTCCAAACTGAGTGGCACAGCTTTATTCAGGCAAGAACACTACTCTGTAGTAAAACCAGGGCTGCCTGCCTTCCCTGTGGCTACTGCTCCCTTTGATTGTAGTGCAAATAAATGAGCCCCTCCCTGAGGCTATCACAACCATTTGTTGGGCAGATTTTGGGCTGTGGTTCCAGACTGCAAACCTGATTGTGGTGGAGACACGCTGGAAAGCAGCAGGCACATGTCTGTGCTACAGCCCTGCACACACAAAGCATGGTGGTTATTGACAAACCCTCGACTCTGTTCTTGTGCCTGACCTCCGCTGTTGGCATGCAGGGAGCAGGTGCCCACTTAGAGCAGGGCAAACACTCATCCTCCCAGCCCCTACTGCCCTGGAGCCCCAGCCACGTCATGAAACACACAGCTGGGGAAAGACGGCAGTGCAACTGCTTCATATTAATAAAGAAGGTTCCTGTGAGGGTTTCCTCATGCCTCAGCTGCAGATGGCACAAACACCAAGGCAGTAGACAGCTGGACACCCCTGAAACGAAAATGTTTTTCCTGGCCCTGTAGCATCTGCATGAAGTCTGTGGTCTTTGCTCCCAGCACTTGCCAGACATTCCTCCCTGCTCTCGCAATACTTGCAAAGGCACCTTCTATACACAAAGGTAAATCTTTATTTACAGAGCAGCAGTACAGGGGATACAAACATTGCCCCATGAAGGCAACTTCCCTTCAGGACATGGCAGCAGCAATATCACACACCAATCCAGCAAAAGGCACCACACCCCTCCTAGGGATGGTCCTGCCATTCCAGAATGTCGACACCCTCTCCAATGCCATGCAGAAAAGCAAAGGTGAGGCAATTCTGGTCAGAGACCCCAAAAAAGAGGCTGGAGGACAGCTTGTGCTTTGCCTTCTGCCCTGCCCCCACCCAGAGCAGCCAGGGGGGCACGTCAGTGTAAAGACGGGCCCTGAGCACAGCCAATACTGCGCTGAGAAGGGTACGGTGTTCTGGGCTTCTGGCTCACCTGAAAGACGAGAACCTGATGGCTGCTGGCAGCAGTAGACCTTGGAAAGGCCAAGCCCCTGAGAGACCAAGCACAGAGAGAAGGTACCAGCTGGGGACTTTGTTGTGAGGGTTTCAGAGGCCATACCCATCCTAGGCCTGGAGCTCAGCTACTCCCAGCAAACCTCAGAGCTGCTTCCCCAGGCAGTGTGTAAATGTCCCACCCTGAGTACTGCAGAGACAGGTTGAGACCAGGCTCCTGCTGCACAGGGAGCACATTCACAAGGTCTGAGCTGCTTTTAATACTACTTGACTAAAGACAATCTCCAGAAACTCAGGACTAGCCTTCCACAATTTAAATCCACAGCAGCTCCTCAGCCTGAATCAAGCCTTACCCTCCTGGGCAGGCAACAGCCCCAAGCTTTGCTCCCCTACTCCTGGCTGGACACAGGAGGCTCAAACAGACCTCAGGGGTGAACTCACCTCTGCCCTCACACAAGCTGCCTGCTCTTGACTACCTGGCCAGCCCACCCCTCTTCCTCCCCTGAAGGGGTGATGGCACCCAGTGTCTTGGGGCCCAGGAGCACTGCACAGCTGTGAGAGGCACAGCCTCAGGGTGAGCAGTGGGGGCTGCAGGGCTGGCCAGCCTCCCCCAGACCGCTAGCAGTCCCAGCAGGAATAAGGCATGGGGTGCAGGCTCTGTCCGCTGCCTCACGTGTACTCTGTCTTCCGGATGTAACTTGAGGGCACATAGCCCTGCTTCCCGTGGGCCTCGGCCAGCCACCACTCCTGATTGCCTGTGATGTCCTCAAACTGCAGGATCCTGAGTCTCTGGTTAGCTGACACGCTCAGCTCATTGGTATTTCGGCCTTTGAAAGTGTAGAGAGCGTAGTAGACCTGGCAGACAAGGGGAGAGCATCAGTTACATGGTCACACCACACAGCCTTACTCTCACACTGCATAGGATGTGTGGGCTTTTATCCTTCTCCCCAAACAGTGACAGCCCATGCCCCATCCTGGCCTCTGCTCACTCCCATTTGCAGCCTAGTTCTCTGTCTCTGCACCTCTGTCGTTGGAAGAAAAGGTCTCATACTCCACCTCCTACATTGTCCTGGTCACTTCCAGGGAGGAGGATGCTTCAGTCCCCAGTCAAACAAAGCAGTTAGCCCTTGGTATCCCCAGCCCCATGAGTGTGGCTGAAGACTCACCTGGTTGCCCTCTGACTCGCTGTTCTCCAGCCCAGAGTCTCTGTCCTCCACGGAGGGTGTGGGCCTGGGATGTGCTTTGGTGGGGTGCCCGTTGCGAGAGCCGGGGCTGCAACCCAGCTCGGGGCGGCTGTAGCGGCGCTGAGATGTCACTGTACCAGCCAGTGGGGCTGTCCTGTCACCAGAGCCAAACTGGGGCAGAGAGGGAGAGTCCACCTCTAGTGGGGGCTGTGGGGACTGGTACACATCTGCTGGGGAGGAAGAGTCCTGCAGGGCTTTCTGAGTGAAGGTGACGGCTGCCCCACTGGGGCTGAAGGTCAGGGTGGCATTATTTTGGGGAGAGGAGCTGCTGTGCTCTGACTCGTTGGAAGAGTGGCTGCCGACAGAGACGTCTGACTGGCTGCGGCGGGGGTTGTAGGGCTTCAGAAAGGAGCTGTACACAAAGCCTTTCGTCACTGCAGAGAGCGAGAGAGAAGAAGGGGGCTCAGACTGGGGCACAGGGAGACCAGAGCAGAGGACTCAGAGCAGGCACCAAGGGCAGGGAACAGCCACCTACCCCCATTGTCTATGAGCCAGCGATTCTGGCTGCCCATGGGGTCCTTCTTCTTGATGACGCCCACAATGTCTCCTTCCAACAGGGACACATCCAGGTCTTGGGCAGCATTGAAATTGCGGTCTGCCTGGAAGAGACTCTCTGGGGGATAGCGGGCCAGGAGGGTAGCTCGGATGTCATCCGACTGCAGGAAGTGGGTCGGCTGCAGAGGAACAAGGCAGGTATGAGCGGCTGTCCTGGGCTCTGCAAACCCTGACACCGGGCAGAGGGAGCTCACCAAGCCGACAAGGGGCTGCCGACGGGCAGACTGCCGTTCCATGCTCTTCCTTTCAAATGACTTCTTGGGAGCTGCCTGGGACTCTGGGAAGAAGGTGAAGGCCTGGAGCTGCTGGAGGACGCGACTGTGCTCATCCTGGAAGACGGCAATCAGGTTCCCCTCCTTGCCAGACACCTTCAGCAACTGGAACCAGAGCAAAGCCGGGGATCCTGGTTAGGTGACAGCTGCTGGGAGAAGCAGCCAAGAGCTACAGGGCAGACCATGGCACGGATCTGAGTCCTGCCTGTGACTTGCATAAGACCCAGGTTTGCAGTCCTGTCTGGACTCAGCTCTAAGTGATCCTCAAACTCGTGACCCGAGATTCTCCCAAGCGAACACTCTCCTGCCACTGCTCCAAGAGCCTTTTACACACAATTGCATCATAACCCTGCAATCCCTGCCCTGACATCATCTCACAGGCGCCCTCCACAAGTCATTTGTGGCCTGAAACCGCAGTAGCAGCTTCCTCCACAATGTGACAGGTCCCAGTGATGCCCAGGGACAAACCCTGCACAGATTAGTGCTGCCCTGAGCCCAGGGCACTCCCTGCCCTGCGGGAACCCACCGACAGCAGGGGTCTGAGCTCCTCCAGGGCCAGGTGCACGAAGTCGCAGTGTGCCTCGGCATAGCCCCGCACGCAGCTGGCAAACAGCTCCTTGGCGAAGCGCAGGAACTTGGGCAGCTCGTCCAGCAGCTGCGCGTTCAGGGCCTCGTAGTTGTTGCGGGCTGACTGCAGTTCCTCCAGCGTTCGCTTGTCCTTCAGCTTCTCTGCTCGTTCAGTGCAGTTGTGGAAGTCGAGGAGTTTGTCGAAGCGTTTCTGCACCAGCTTGTGGGGCCCTGCAAACATGCTCAGCAGCTGGCTCAGGGGCCAGCTCACCAGACGCTCCGTCCGCTCTTTCTGGTGGGCAGAGGTGCAGTGAGAAGGTGAGACAAGGTGTTCTCTCCCTGTGAACGCCAGCAGCCCGCTCTCCAGCACACAACCTCCCCAGGACAGTATAGTTACTGTCTCCTGATGGCACCCGCTGGAGCTCCAGAGGTCCCTTCCAACAGCAATTATTCTATAATCTTCCATAACTGTGTCAGCATGGAGTACACAAACCACTCACATAAAGAGCTGTAGCATTTCAAGTAGGGCTGAAAAAACATGTATCTAACAGGCACATTCATAAACTGCCAGGCATCAAAGCTCTCAGGAGGGTAGAGCTAAGCAGGAATGCTCACACTTCTCCCAGGTTACCCTCCCTGCAGCCTCCCAGGGCCTGCCCATCTGCAGCAGGCCTGCCCAAAGGGGCATCCCCAGCACACAAGAGCACAGCCTCACTCACAAAGCTGGAGAAGAGCTGGTCACTGATGAGACGATTCACTTTCTGGAACTGGTCCAAGTCCCCACCTCCCTTCTCCATGCACAGGTCCCACATGCTTCCTGCTGCCAGTGCCTTCATACAAGCTGACTCCTGCACCAGGAAGACACAGCTGAGCCATACTTGTTGCCTAGAAGGGGCTCCCAGGGCAGCCCAGACCACCCAGCCCCAGCAGGGCTGAGGCAGGAGCCATGGCCAGAAGCACTGCAGGGGCACACCATGCAGACAGGAGGAGCAGTGCATGGTGAGCCCCACAGGCTTGGCATCACACCCAGACTGGCTCACCCGGACATGCTGCAGGTACAGGGAAAGGTCCCGGATGAAGGACTTGATCAGGCGCTCCTGCATCCGGAAGTTTTTCTCCGTCTCTTCAAAGGCTTCATCCTTTAGCTGTGAGAGAAAGTTTCAAGGGAGGCGATGCAGGACCCAGCACCTCCCAGAGTGCAAGATGCAGGGCCCTCCTGCCCACAAGCTGGACAGCAGAGATGGGTGGCTCAGACCCTAAGCGCACTCTGCCTTGCTGGCCTGGATCTGCATCCAGGGGGGAAGGGGTGTGGAGGGACAGCAGACACCTCCGGAGAAGCACTGCAGGGTGTGAGTGCACCTGATGCACAGTACCTGGGGTGCAAAGCCTGTGAGGTGCTTGAGGTGGCTGCTGACACGGTTGGATTTCTTGATGATAGAGTGGAAGTTAAGCTTGGAGATCTTCTCCATGAGGCTATCCTCATCCCCTTTTCTGTACTTTAGCACTAAAGAGATTGATACAGAAATCAAAACCCTTGTAAGCACAAATATCCATGTCTTACACTGCCTCACCAACAATCACCTTGTTAGTTCTCCTCTTCCCCAAGCCTCAGGAGTCCCAAGAACCCCACATACCATTACAGAATGGCTTGGGTTGGAAATGACCTAAAAATCCTCTAGTTCTAACCCCTCTGCAATGGGCAGGGACGCCTACTAGACCAAGCTGCTCAAAGCCCCATCCAGTCTGGTCTTGAACACTTCCAGGGGTGGGGCACCCACAACTTCTGCAGGTAGCCTGATCCAGCGCTTCACCACCTTCACTGTAAAGACTTTTTCCTTAAATCTAATCTAAATCTACTTCCTCTCAGTTTAAAGCCATTATCCAGTCCTATCACTACATGCCCTTGTAAAATATTGTATCATGACCTGCCATCCCATCCAGCACTGTGCCACCTATTTGGTTCTTGAGATGCCCTACAGTTTGAAGACAAACCATGCACGCTCTTCCACAGGATTATGCATAGTGCCAGCTAAGAGGACATAGGAGATGGTGTACAATAATCACTGGACATACAGAAGGTGTCTATATTGCTTCTTTAGCAAATACAAGCAATCATTACATGCAGCCCATGTCACCTCAGCCTCAGTGGGGCTATAAGGAAAGACTAAAGTGTAAGATTTGCATGAACCAGAGGCTTCCAAGGGAAAACAGGGAGGGTGGCCAGCAAGTTTCAAAGGGAGTAATTTTATCCCTCTGTTCAGTCCCAGGGATGCTACACTTGGATACTGTGTCTAGTTTTGGTGCCTGAAGGCCATGAGAGATGTGGGAGAACCACAGCTCCTAATCCACAAGGAGAGCTAGGGGAGCCAGGCGGGCTGGACGTGATGAAGCAGAGGGGAGATCTGCTCACCACCAGCAGCTATTTGAAGGGTAGTTACAAAGGTGATGCGGCTAAACTCCCCTGAGCAGTGAAATTTCCGCCATGAGTGTGGTTGCCAGCTAAGGCTCAGTGGCCAGCAGACACCAACTCAGCACACCCACTCCTGCCTCTCTCTGCCCTGCTCCTCACCCAGGTCCTTCCGGCGCTTGTACTCGTTGATGTTGACGTTGATTTCTTTGACTGCGAGGACAGCAGCTGTGAGTGGTGCCTTATCAGGGTGAGCCTCGGGGGTGGCACTCAGCAGCTCCATCAGCAGCAGTGGGTACCGCATCACCCTCTGCACTGGCTTGATCAGGAAGGAGCCCAGGTTAATGTAGTTTGTGCAACCCCTGAAAAGTCAGGAAAAATGAGATGTATCAGTCCAGCTATGCTACACAAATTCTGCCCCCTCAAACCAGACCCAGAACTCCAATGCCTCTAAATCCACTGTACTCCCTAAGTCATGCCACCCTTATGTCCAAACTCATTGCACTCCTGTACTCCTGGTGCTCTCAGATCAACCGCAGGTTTCTGATCCTCATTCACACCAGGTGATCCTTCCCAGCCAGGATCCTCTCTATTACCAGACCCACCATGAAATCCCACATAGGCACAGCCTCACACTTGCCAGAGAGCCACTTGATTCAGATGCTGTTCCACCACCCAACTGCCCAGATCTGTTCTCTGGTGCAAGACAGACTGACTGCAGGACTTTCCTGGTTCTGCAGGGCTGAGAGCTCCCAAATTCTGTTTCCCACCCAAGGTCCCCTCTCACCTCATCACTTGGGCTGCCTACCTGTGCAGCCCACCCACTGCCTCTGCTGCAATCATGCCACAGACACCCCTCTCGTCCCGGGTGTGCCTCTACAAGGCACTGTTAGGGCCCCCCAGCATGCACCCAGCCTGTGGCAGGAGGTTAGTTACAAGGGAATGGCCAGACCAACACAGACAGACAAGCAGGGACTAAGAGGAAGGATGCACTTACCACTCACTGTACAGGCTCCTGCCGGCCCACAGAGTGCCAAAAAGCAAAGAAAAGCAAGGGTTAATGGGGTGGCAGGTGTGCAATCCCACAGTCAGTGTCTGTGCCCTGTCAGTGCGGCTGCCAGCATAGTGGGCAGCCCTCTCCTCCCAGAGCAGCTGTTGGCACTGCCGGCTCCCAGAGCATTTACCACCACAAGTTGGAGCTCTGGCCCTCGCTGAGCCAGGCAAAGCAGCTCCTTGCTCACCAGCCATGGTGGGTCAGGGTTTGGGGAACAGGAGCCCTCAGTCCAGGACATGCCACTTTCTCTATACATTGGTGGCTTCTATGCAGATTTTAAGGGGGTCTACAGGTTTCCCAGCACCTATGCTTTGGGGCAGGGTACCATTTGAACCCAGAGCCTGGTCAACTATGCAGTGCCACCATCAGACCCTCTCCAGTCACCACCTGAACTGTCTAAACACTGCTGACTGAGCGGCAGGGATGTTGGAAACTGATCCCCCTATCCCAGCCTGATGGCTGCCACAGCCAGAGGCTCAAACCTGAGGCTATCCAGCAGGTCCAGAAGCAGTTTCTGCATCTTCTCATCCTTCTCATAGGTTTCCAGCAGTGCAATGGCCTCATCATGGTTCTGGCAATACACCCTGTAGACATTCTCCAGCTCTGTACGCTGTGTCAGGAACACCGGCCCTGCAGACAGCAGCAAAGCAGGACTTCAGTGGCTCCTGATCCCCAGCTGCCTCCAAAAACACTGATGTGTCTCATGATAAGACATCCAGTGTCCCTGTTCCACACACACACGTCACGAAGACAGTGCTCCTACAGCATGCAGGACCCCTCCTCATCGCCCACCAGCACAGAGAGCTCAATCAACCCAGATCTCCCAGGGGCGGTGGTGGAGACATTGGTCACTGGAGCCACAGAGAAAAGGCACAGGCAGCCCAAGGCCTGAACGGCTCAAGCTGGCAGCACTTTGGGGCAAGGGGCCACGGATAGCTACAGGCACTGTGTCTCAGCATAGTGACCCCTGCGGCAACCCAGATCTCCTTGGCTTTGCTACTGGACTGCTCAGTGGCAGGAGGGACCAGCAGGGAGAAAGCCCAGACCCAGTGATCCCCTCCCACCATTTAAATTCTTATGCCCTGCTACTAGCAATGCCCATCCCAGCCTTCCGAGAAAAAGTAACAGCACCATTCATACCGATGGCATCTGAAGCCTCCAAGGTGGACAGCAGTTGCTTGGAGAAGTTAATTACCATGTGGATGTTCCCAAAAAGGCCCTCAAAGTCTATGTTCTGCATCTAGTGAATGGGAAAAAAGATGTCCTGGATGGGGAACATGTCCCAGACAGACCCAACAGCCCCCCCGTCATCCTCCTCAGCTTCAGAGCAGGCGGCTGGCACGACCTTCTCTCATCACAGTGACTCCTGTACACATTGTCTTGTCCCCCAATGCACCGAAACTCTCACTCCGTATGTGTCCTACCACAGGGTCTTCCACTTTCCCAGCAATTCCACCCTTGCCTCTGTTCACCGGGTTTTCTTTCCCCTCCCACTAAATCTGTCCCCATGCCAAGACCTCGTATTTTATTTCTCCTGTCAATGAATTTAACCTATAAATCAAATGAAGAGAAACTTCTCCTGCCCCAGAAAATCAACCTGTGATACTTGCTGCCAGCAAGGATGAGAGTTCAGCAGGATCTCAAAGCAGATGGGCTATTGCAACAAGTGCAGGGAGCAGTGGGAACCACTCTCCTCCCCTCAGAATAGTTTAAATTTCTTCTATAGGTTCCCGTGCTGTTTGGTCAGAACTGAGAACTAAATGGACTCACTATCCTCACCCTAATCCATCAGTGTAGCACCATAGCTTCCCCTCCCTTCCCAGCTCCTACCTGTGCCTGTTGCAGGGGCACCATGATCCTCTCCACACACATCTCCAGGTCTCGGATATAATCCCGTTCTGTCTGGAGCAGCTCCTCAATAACCTTGGCCCTCTTCTCCAGCATCCTTTGCTCTGCACTCTCAGTGGCGGCCGAGGACGGCTCCAGGGATGGTGTCTGGGAGGACAGGAGAGTCATCTCTGCAACACAGATAAGCGAGATCAGCATGCTCCAGCAAGGATGCAACGACAGGAGACAAACAGCACCAGAACTGCGACACATGTAACTTATGAGAGTGAGAAACAGCACTATTGAGAGACCAAGGGCCTTTCCAGAGGGGCCATCCCCAGGGCTGCAGGGAGACCCGGCTGCTCCCACAGCCCACCCTCCCAGCACCAGGAACGCTGCAAAGCCCCGGCACCGGCGCGGCGGGCAACAAACCTGCTCCCCACGGTCTGCTCTGGTGCCGGCCGGGGCCTGGGTCCTCTCCCAGCCCGCTCTCCGAGTGCGCGGCTCCGGGGAGCTGCAGACACGGAGGGAGGGAGGGAAGCCCCCGCTGCCCGCCGGGGAATGGCGGCCGCCCGTCCCTCAGGCTGGGAACGGGGTCTCCATTCCGCAGCCCCGGGGTATTTCCATCCCAATGGCCGCGCGGGGCCCCGGGCACCGGCACCGTGCTGCCGCCGGCAAAGCCTGGAGCTGGATCACAGCCAGCGGGGCCGGGCAAGGCCGCCCCGCCCGCAGGGCCCCCTCGGCCCCGTCCAGAACCCCCGGCCAACTCTCCTCCTGGTTTTCTCTGCCACCTGTGGCCGGGCCGGCCCAGCCCCCGCCCGCTTCCATTGAGACATTTCATCCCCCGCGGATTCCCGGGCCCCGCCGCTCTCGGCCCCACCTGCCTGCGCTCAAAGGCTGTGCCCTCCGACCGAAACCACGGCCACAATCTTCCCCCCCGCCTCCCGGCCTGCGACAGCCCCTTCCCGACCCCTCCCTGGTCACCCCTCTGCGGCCAGGAGCACTCGGGTCTCCCGCATTTCAGGGAGCATGGAGCCCCTCGCAATGTCCAGCCTGCCTCAGGTACCCCATTTCATGTGAATGGCTCATTCCACAAATGCGCCATCTGCTACGGAGTCCCAGCTGCCCTCCATCAAAGGAATTTTTTTAGAGTTGCAGACATGCCCCTGCTCAGACATTTCTAGGAATGTTTTTGCAGGACAGGCATTTCCAGCTCTCCACTTCCCTGACCTCTCCGGTGACAGCCTCAGGCAACAGAAGCTCAGCTCTGCTTAATCCCAGGGACACCCAGCAGGGTTTATCCTGGTACCACACCTACTGTGCATAGCCCCAAGAGACCCCCATGCTCCCAGTTGCTTTTGCCCGGGTGCTGGGCAGGCTGCAAGCAGCCCCCAGCCGTGCCCTGTGGAGTGATGGCAGTACGTGGCACGGCAGCATGAAACATGGGATGGGAAAACTGCTGCCTCAGCCTAAGCATCCTGCCCACTGCTCTCCCAGGCCGGGGTCTTCATGCTGAAACAACCCGAGAAAGAAGACACCCAATCTGAGACACTGACTCAGCCCATGATTATCTAAAACCATGCCAGCCCCTTCAGCCCTTCCCACTGCAGAGCAGCCACCTCAGAAACCAAACAGCAAGTTCTTACAGCTACCCGGGCTAAGGAGAAAGCACTGTGTCTCTCTGTAGAAAGAACAACTTCAAAATCATTCCCGCTGTCAGCCTTGTAAACGGGAAACCTAGCTGAAACACTCAGATGCCCTCGATGTGGGAGGGAAGATACCCATCTCTCTAAGCTGGCATCTCTACTGCCCTGCCTTGAAATTTAGCCTGGGGAGAAGTAAAAAGATCAGCTCCATGGAGGAGCATTCAGTGACACAACCAGCACTACATTTAGTAGGCAATCATTGGGACGAGAAAGCCTCCCTGATTCCTACTGGCAAATACCTTTAAGACTAACCCCATCAGAGCCTGTCTTGGCTTTCCAGCACTCCCTAATGATGAACTTTATCAACTCAAATGCAGCAGGAATCCACAAGGAGGGCCTTGGAGCAGATGCTGAGTTTAACTGGTTTTGCTCTTTGCATTTCCACAGCATTTGCAAAGTCTCAGCAGCAGACTGGGCCCTGCTGTGCAAGATCCTCCACAAATACCCACAAGGATATCCCTAGACACAGCACTTGGAGCCTGAATAGGATATGTGCAGAAAAATGTACAGGAGGGACAACTAAACACAAAGATAATACAGTCAGCATGTCTTTGTGCTAAGAAAGTTAATGAAGTAACAACAAATGAGTTCTTTTAAAGAAGGCATGGCATTTGTTTTGCAGGAGAGCCAGCTCACGTGGGAAGGCAACCTGGAAGAAACAGGAAGGTGTTAATTTGCAATGCAAACGGTGTGAAACCCAGAGGGGGTGGGCGGGTCGGATGATACTACGGCATGGTCTGGGCTGGGAAGAATCTTGAAAATGAAGACAAGCCAAAATCACAGCCAGAAGTGACCCATGCAGAAGCATTTGGGAAGACAAATGGAAAAGATTTCATTTGCTTTGGTCAAAGAACAGGATTTTATATTTAGCCCCAGGCAAAATACCACCACATTAAGTTTTGTACAGGACAACTCTGGAGTTTACTGCACCACAAGACAACCCTGCTGTGCTCCCAGCCTTAGCCATAGCTAAATTGCAGTCACACCATGAGTTTGGCTCCAGCTCCCGAAAACAGAGCCGGGGATGCCCAGCGCTGCTGGCAAATGCAGCAGCTCCCCATGCTCCACCAAGCAAACCCCAGGCAAGTAAATCTAGGTCAGGCCCTTACAGAAAATACCCTGTGGCAAGGATTCAACCCACACTTGTGAGATTGCCAGCTCCATTACACCCTTCTTCGGCAAGTCTCAAGTCCCTGCTTATGGAAGGGAAATTAAAACCTTCCCTGCACAGATTTTAAGCCCACAGTAGTCATCAGCTCAGCTTGGTTGACCTGGCACAATGCTGGGCACCAGTTCTACCCACTTACACTGTATCAGTATTTGCATGATTTTGAAAACTCATCCAAATTAATTATCCTCTGGCCTTCTTGCTCTTCCTGAAAATTTCAAAATTCCTTCAAAAACAAGGTTACATTGCAGTCAAGTCTATTAGGACTCTTGTTGTTTATCACCAGTCCAGTCTCCTCTTTCAGCAATGAACTCAGAAGTTGTCCTACTTCTTTCCAAATACTTGCAGCTGAAATTATTCAAATATAGAATTTATTATTTAGCTCTTACATCTGACCAATATGTATAATACTTGATGTTTGTTTCTGATGCATTTAAAAACTCTCACTATTTGTATTTCGTACTATCTCTGTTAATTGTCATCAATTTCTTTTTTCCTGTTTGTCACACATTCTTGTACATCTAATAGCAGCTTTCCCTCCATGAGGCTTATTAAGCAGTTAACTAAACCCGTCAATTTCACAGCTGTGGGTTTTGGCCATCTAGTATTTTTTAAACAGATCTCCATTTTACTTCACAGATTTTCTATTTAAATGTTACCTTTCAATTTGATTCATCATGCCCATCAACTTTGAAGGTGCTAAGACATACATCACAGCTTGAATGGGCTCTGTCAGCCTTCAGGAATATGACTTGTATTTCTAATGAAGCCACTAAATTCCAATCCAGTGACAAATTCATGTTTACCCATGACACAGTTGCCAAATAGGCATTCAGAAATACATTTCCAAAAACAATGTTCTCAATCGCAATTTTCAGAGATTCAGATTTTGTTCTCCTGTTTCTCCTCGGTTTGATGGTCTGAGACAGCCTCCCAGGAGCACCTGCTTTTGAGCTTTGCTAGTACCCCTGCTGACCCATGAGAGATCCAACATCAGCTCGTGACCCAGCCCTGGCAGTGAGGTGTGAAGATGGAGCACACTCCCACCTCTGCCCTTCCCAGGAAGGCTGTGATTGTTATTGCAATCACACGGCTCATCCTGCTCGTCTGAGAAATGCCACTGTCATCAACTTTCTTCCAATTAATGAAAACTTTGAATTGTTATTACCCAACCTCCTAGTGGGAGCACACATGCAATTAGAGGTTTTCCCTGCCCCTCTCTGGGACCAGAGTTGACCCACAAAGACCAGATCCAATAGGATGCATGTCCATCACGCTGCAGGGCTCACCCAAAGGTCTGCATCGCCCCCCAGCTGCTCCTCCTCAGGGCTCACCTGGCAGCATCCCGCTGGCTCGGCGCAGCCCGGCAGGCGCTAACACAACCTGGACAGGGACGTGCCGCCCATCGGCGCCGAGGACAATCCCAGGAATCGCCGATGGAACTGCACCCAGCCGCGAGGCAAGCCCGGCCCCGGGCCCACAGCTCAGCACAGTCAAGCAGTGACTCAGGACAAAGCAAACCAGCTGCAAATATTTAAAGTATGTGGAGGCCAGGAGGGGAGGAGCCACTGCCGACCATGAGAGGGGAGGCGATGAAACTAGGGCAGGGAAAAATTAATCTGCGCAAAAGGCTACACTCGCTGCCAGGAGCAGAATCTGGCTGGGGTGAAAACTCTTACTCCAGACGTTGGTAATACACCAGTGAGCTGAGCAGCGGCAGAATAGGGATGCTTCTCCAGGGCCATTCGAGTGGCTTGGTGTCCCAAACATGGCTAATGCAGAGTCTGCTTGGTGGGTTTGTCTCTATGCCAGGTAAGACTACAACCATCACCCCAAACAGCCTCTGGTTGCCCAGAGAGCCCCACGGCATTCAGTGTGAGCAGAGGATGATTCCAATCCTTGACACAGAAAAAAGTGAAGTAATATGATGGTGTAAAAGAGCTAAGCTTCTAAAGCTGAGGCAGGGCATCGACAAAAGTGTAAGCAAAAACACTGATGGAAAAAAGAATGAAAGCTGAAAGTTCTTTAAAAGGATGCTTTGAATAGATAATCCAAAAAACATGAAGAGAACAGTATTGATGAAAAATCTGCCCTGCATCTGTGCTTCAATAAAGACAGCAAATATAAATAAATAAAAGAACAAAGAAAACCAGATAATAGATAAGAAACACACCAGGAACTCTGAAGCACAGAAAAATGAGAAAAGAAAGACATCAAGAAAAATCCATGGATGGTAAAATTAAGAATTCAGTTTTCATCTTTTAAATGAGAAAATAAAATGCTACTTTATAATAAACCTTTATTTCCATCCAGGACAAAACAAACTGTACAAGGACACAATCCCACAAGTAGGCAGAGAGAGTACAATTTCTGGCAAACCTGGCAAAAAGGTAGAATTATACAATAAATTTTCTGCTTATTACTTTCTAAAAAGCAAAAAGATGACCTTGAAAACTGCCAGTGGAGACTATCCAGAAAAGAAGGCATTTCTAAACAGGTTCTCCAAAGACTGTATTTAGTTAATCCCACATAATAAAGTAAATGGAAAATCACTGCTGTCATGTAGAGAACTGATGATCAATTCAACAAGATCACAAGTAAAGATGAGGCATATGAGTCACTGAGTGACCCAGGGTATCCTGAATAAGATGGAATTATTCAAACCAAGCCAGTTTGATGCAGACAAACACATGAATGTATTAATGGGAACAAGAAACACAGCCACACGCAGGATTGTATTCTGGGAAGTAATTCTTTGGTTTGATCCGTCAAAACTCAACAGGAGTTCCCTGAATGTTGTAGAGGACAACTGGGGTTTTGGACAAGGGCACAGGAGCATAGCAAGGTAAAATAGTGCTGACACCCACCCAGAATGCCTCACCCAGCTCTGAAGTCCACTGTTTTAGAAGAGTCTGAACTGAAAAATGAGGGAGCATCAGAAAGAATAAACACTTAGAAGTCTTCCTGTGAATCCCTGACATGGGTATTTGAAGACTCCATTCACTACAAAGAATTGAATGAAAAATTGCTTAATACCTGCCTGAGAAGAATATCCATCAACTAAAAAGCTCTAATTGAGAAGAAAAAGGTTGGTGTTCAGAGCTGAAATGCCACACATTAGCATGCAAAACCTTTCAGAGTGATGGTGACTAAGCAGCAAAGCTATGGCAGTCACATCTGAGTCTCCTCCCAGAAGAGGTGCTCCGACCAAGGAGCTGTCACCCGGTTACAGCATAGAGAAATCTGTAAGAAGTGTGATAACCCTGATAACAGAAAAGATCATCTCTACTGTCTTCGAAGTGTTCAAGGCAGGCTGGATGGGGCCCTGTGCAACCTGATCCAGTGTGGGGCATTCCTGCCCATGGCAGGGGCACTGGGACTAGATCTGAAAAGTCTCTTCCAACCCAAACCATTCTATGATTCTATGATCTCTACTGGGGCTTTCAGGTCCTAATTCTGTTACTCAGTGGATGGAGAAGGAACTTGTGAGAGAAGTAAACAGCATTAGAAAAGGTGCCTGGAGCACACATTGAGGGAGACCTGACCTGACTTTTTCCTGCCAGCAGGGTAGCAAGGTGTCTGCTGTCAAGCACAATGGGAGCTCTTTTGGGGAGGTGCTGGTGGGATCTTACATTGAGGCAGCTACAGCAGCAAAGCATTACATGCCAAGAAGAGCTGTTGCTGGTCCAGCACTGTGCCCCAGCAGGGCAGGAGGGGGAAAGTAACAGACAATTGCAGCCAGAAACAGGCCACAGGATGGACAGACAGTGTTTGAAATACCTGGAGCTTTCATCCCTCCTTTCCTGCTGTGGGACACCGGCACTGATGGCAAGGGCATTCTGCCCTGCACTTCTCACAGCTACTCCCATGCCCCTGAGCCTGCCCCAGTGGGGAAAAATCCTACAACCCTGAAGAGAGAAGGCTTTCACTTGGCATCATAGTCTGTCCCTTCAACTCTTGCAAAAGCTGGACAACCCAGCACTGCTCCAGCCCCCTAAGGCTTTGTGAACCATTTCTCATCCCACTCTGTTTCTGGCCTCCTGGGTCCCCTGCTGCCCTTTGGACATCTTGGCACTGCAAAGTCTCTCCCCTTCCTCACCCTGGGGACACAGCTGAGCAAAGTCCTATCCTAACAGGGCGGCCTGAGAGTGCAGAAATGCAGCCATTGGAGCCTGCCTAATCAGGTATCTCTAGAGGGGAGATTTCATGCTAAGGCAAAGGTAGTCACTGCCTCCAGCTTTGCCATCGCTTTGGCTGTTGCACTGTTTTCCTCTCCATTTCAACCCCACCTCACAGAAAGTTCACACACACAGCTACATGAGACAGATGTTGGCAGAAAGGGCACAGGAACAAACAGGTTTTCAGACACATAGAGGCCTGTCCATCAAGAAGGGCTTTCTGTTCCTCTGCCCAGACCCCAGTAACTTGCAGCCACTCCTCCCCCACAAACCAATGTTCTTGCAACAACAAGCCAAGCTGCACAAATCTGTCTGCAGCTGACTCTGACACAGCCATAGTGTCAGTGGAATGACATCGCCCCTGCCGAGACAGCCTAAAGCCTTCCACTTTGGTAATTCTGCAGCTCCAGGGTGCTATTTGATGGGACTGAAGACCCGGGGATGGCTTGGGGACCCAGGACATAGGGCATGCAACATGTTGTAGCACAGGCAAGGGACCACTGCAATACTGAGGGACTGGCAATGCAAGAGATTCCCATTGGTGACAGCCCCCAACATGCAGGTGCCTCAGTGTCCTGCCCAGGTGAATTATGCAACTCTGAGTACTTGCTCTCTGCACGTTTGAGTGCTACAACAGTTTCCTATTTCCTGCTTTGTGCTGCCTGTGAACAGCTGCCATACTCATGCTCAGGAATTGGTTCCTGCACATAGAATCTATTAATGATGGGTTATAAAAGTAAAATAGGCAGTGCAAATAACCCCAGCATCTCACCCTTTCCCTCATGAGGAACCTCCTTAAGGCCCTGAGAGAGCAGACAAACCAGGGCCACAAGTTTTAGGGTGTACCTAAAACACTCAGGAGCAACAGAGAAGACAGCACTGAGTCTGTGCCACCTGTGCTTCCCTCCCACCTGGGCCTCCACAAAATCCCCTTGCAGAGGCTGCACAGAGGGGTGATGACCATGACGCCCATTTCTGCAAGTCCCAGGGAGGAGCCTTCCTGTGAGAGCCCGTCTGTGCTGGCCACCCACATGTAAGAGTCCTGGTGCTGCCCCAGTGCCAGGGCAGGGTAAAGGCACACCCAAGGGAATTGCCCACCATTTCCCTGCATACCTTGCTTTTTCTTCCTGGTCTGCACAAATGCTGAGTGCCGCAGGGCACTGGGAGCCGTCCGTCTGTAGAAGCTGTTTCGCTGCAGCACAGAGCCCACCCTGTTTGCGTCCTCAGCCTCCTGCTCCCAGACCTGGCTCGAGTCTGGCCGGCCCGTGCGTACCCTCGAGCGCTCTGCTCCACTGCTGCTCTTGGCTGGCATTCCAGGTCCTGGGGCTTCTCCTTCCAGCTCCCCACAGCCATCATAGTCAACAACGTGTGTTTTGAACTGTGTGTAGCAGGTACCTGACCCCAGGTTCACGCTACCATCTCCCGAGGACCTGACTGCAAATGCAGGAACTTCACAACCTCTGTCTGGATTGCTGTGGTCCACAACATGGTCTTTGGGCCTCCTGTGCCGTTCAACGTCTTCTTGGTCTACTTGCTCCCTGATACCTACATGCAGCCTTTCCTGCTCCCTATATGCCCTAGGGCCTTCTTTATCTCTGTACCACTTTTCCTCTTCCCTATATACTTGATTGCCTCCATCCTCTCTATACTGCCTTCTCCTCTCCCTATACTCCCCAGCATCCCTATCTTGCCTGTGCCACAGTTCCTTTTTCCTATAATGTCTTTCACCCTCACTGTAGTCCCTAGGATCTCCGTAGTCCTGATATCCCTTTCCCCGCTCCCTACAGTCTCCAAGGCCCCTATCCTCTCCATACTGCCTTCCTCTCTCCCTATATTGCCCAGGTACTCTGTCCTCTCTGTTCCACCCTGCTCTTATCTCAGAACTGCAGTTTCTGTATTGAACACCCTCCCTCTCATACACCCTGTAATTTCTGCCCTCTGTATCCTGTCTTTTGCCTTCCCAAACATCATCTGCTCTCCTGCAGTCCATGTACTGCAACTCTCCCTTCGAAAAACCTCCACAGTCTCCATTCCAGCTCTGTTGGTCCACACAGATGTCCTCCAGTCTCCTGGAACTGTCCCAGCTGCTGTCTGCTCCTCGGCTGCCTGGGTACTGCCTCCTTGTCGCCCTGGGTCTGTCACTGCAGCCAGCCACGTCCTCTCTCCGTAGAGCACAACAGTCCTCATACTCCCAGCTGAGGAGCCGCGGCTCCTGTCTCGGATCCTCCATGCAGCTTTTCGTCTAAGGATAGGTGCACATAGTCCTGTGGGGTGTGGCACAGGGGCCGACTCCCCTCACTCCCCGCTCCCTGAGCCCAACCCCAGGCTGACGCCACTTCTCCACTCTGCTCCAGCAATCCCGTCCCAAGCGAAATGCGGGTGCTGCTTCCTGAAACCGGCCAGCAAAGGCACGGGCCCAATCGCCGGCAGCCCCAGCCTCCTCCACCTGCTGCCCAAAGTAATCAGTAACCAGCCCCGAACGAGGAGGGGAGCCAGGCTGGGCAGGCGCTCACCGCCCAAACCGGCTCCACGGCTTTGCCAAAGCCTCTCCGCAGGCAGCTCTGAGGCAGGGAAGAGGAGGGCACTGGAGCATGCAGAGGCCCTGCCCTGAGACCAATGTCCTCAGGGAAAGGAAACAGATCATGTGTGAGACCGCAGGAAGCCACAAACCAGAGATGGGATACCAGATCTTCTTCCACTGCCTTCCCACTCCTGATGGCATAGAGCCAACAACGTGGTCTAGATCTGCTGGGCTCTGCTCCACACCTCACAGGGGCAAACAGGCCTTCAGGCTGCCCCTGGCTCAACTTTGATGCTGAGCCCCCCATCCTCTTCCCAGCCCTCACCCACAGTCACACGAAGATAAGGAGAGGAGCTGCTCCCTGCAAGACAGGGCAATGCCTACACAGTGCCATGCAGCCACAGCTGCCTGATTCCCTGCTCCAGGGGAAACAGCTGGTCCACCTGCTGACTGGAACAGGCTTAAAGGGATTATCTGGGTTATGGAGTCTGGTGCCAACACACAAAATAACTTTCCACGAGGCTATAGAAACACTGTAGAAGCACTTCAGTAACACCTCTCACTGCAGGGCACAATATATTCCCAATTTTCCATGCCAAGCACAGAGCTCCTATAAGAAACCAAGGGACGACCACAGCATGCCCTTGACAGAGAGCGTGAGAGTCTGGATGTCATCCATGTCTCAGGTTCTTGCAACACTTGTTAGGAACGCACAGCCCATGCTCTCAGCTGGTGGAAGACAAAAATAAAACCAATGGACTCTCCTACTCCAACTGCAGGAGGGTAAGTGTTAATCTTGCCCCAGCCTGGTGATAAACCCCAGTGTGCTCACAACACACACCAAAAAAAGCAACCCGATGATTTTAAACATTTACTGTAGAAAACTGTGTATTTTCTACTCTTCCTTTGGCTCCCCAAAAGATACACTGAGGGGCTGGATTCCCCCAAGACTATGCCAGCCCTGCTTTGGTTGCTGGTCAAAGCTTAGTGAGAGCTTTTCTGTCTCCAGTGTGCCTCCATGTTCCCCTAACAGTGGTAAGGCAGAGGTCAAGCCTCAGGCATGGCACAAACACATTTTGCTGAGCTGATGCAACACCACATTACAGTTCTGGCCTGCTGCACTAGAGCTGGGCTAGCAAGGCATGCTCTCTGGCCACACTCAGCTGTGTCAGGAGGGACATGACAGAGCTTGGGTAGGACACATCACAGGGCTAGTGAGGTCTCTTGAACTGGAGAAAAATCCCCTAGGACTACTGGAAGGATACTAACTTGAGGATGCCTCAGCACAGTGCATTAGTTCTTGCCCGAAACTTCCAGTTCCAGGAATGAACAGGGCACAGGTTCCACAGGATCAGTCCTCTTCGAGGAAGCACTGGGACAGTAAGACACATTTTCCAGAACGATCCATCCCATCAGAAAATTTCCCTTGAGATTCAGCCAAGATTTTCCTCTTCCTACCTAAAAGCTATTCCATCTAGCTTCAAATCCTTTAAGCCTCCTTCCAAGCATCCCTCTTGCACACCACTGACATGGAGACTGTTTGTCACCCTGTTTTCCTGGTGCACCTGTATCAGCCTTCATTCCCATGTGCTCTGCCTCATGATTGTGCAGCGAAGTGCCTGGGCTCCCCAGCTCTGATTAAGCAGTGGGAGGATGGAGGCAATGAAGTCAGAGTGAGTAATTCCCAGGCAGGAGCTGGCATTTCACTCCACCTCCCGCATGCAGTGCCCACATTTCCTGCACATCGTGGGTTTTGGTAACAGAACTGCAGTGTCAGAGTTCCTGGGAGAAGCCCGGGAAGGGACTGTGGGAGAAGATCTACGTGGTCCCATCTTTCCATTTGTCTACTGTAATATCAAGCGTAATGTAATTAACAGCACTGATCTTTACATGGCATCTTCAGGTTTCAGAGACCAAATGTGCTGATATAATTGTGGGAAAATCCTCTTTCCTGAGTAATTTGTTTTCTGGGATGCAAGAACAAAAGTCATATTTTCAGCTACAGATATGAAAGCTCTTTGTTGCTGTTACCAACAGTACAGTGCTGTTTTCTTGTCCTGGACTCCACAGATGGCAGGAACACAGGGGCAGGTTTTTTTTGTCCACTAATCTATGCATTCCCAGGCCAGATTCAGTTCCCTTCTGTGCATCCCTCCTCATCTGAATAACATGTCCCCACAGGTCTGTATCAGCACCAGAGCAGAAACCACAGGAAACCCAGTACCCTGACAGGTTGAGGGCAGTTACAGCACAGATGTCAACTCAAATCTCAGCTGCAGGACCACCAGCAAAGCCATTCTGAAGCTGCTGCTCACTCCCCTACAGATAAGAGGGGATGAGGTAGGGAGGTTGGAACTGCAGCCACTGTGGTTTTGCTTTCCATCACAGGCATACTGGGAGTGGATGAGATGAAGGCTCTCATCAGTGGGGCTGGAAAAGGAGATAGGAGAGCTGGAAGGAAAAGGGGGTGGGGAATACCAAGGCACAGGGATATCCAGAGAAAAATACTGTGATTCTCCAAGGCAAATTCATGATGACTTGTACTGTAACAGTGCTTACAAAATGACCAAAATCAGGAATTAAAGAAGGGCCTAAGAGACTGCCTTCAACAGTGTCTGTAAAACAGCAGAGGCACCTGTACTCCTGAAGCATCCCCCATCCCATGCTGTTGTAGACTCACCTCTCAACTCCTGCAGCTCCATGCTGAGGCTCTCAATGTTGGAGTCACAGAAATCAAGGTTTTCCATGGTTTCTGCTCTCACCAGCTCATCCTGCTGCTCCTCCAGCATCACGCTGAGCTCGGCACGGGTCTTGCTGTATGCCTCCAGATCTCGCTCCACCTCTCCAATTCTAGTCAGCAGGATGGAGCTGGAGGAGGCTGACCCTACCTGTGTCAAGTCCTCACGTCCCTCCTCCACCCGCTGCTCTGGGGTGCTGGGCTGAAGCTGTGCAGGGGCCACATTTTTCCGCTGGTTGCTGGATGGAGGCCGGGGCGCAGGCCGAGAGGGTTTGACCGAGAAGGACAGAGGCCTGCCTTTGGGCACCTGGCCACCCTGCATGTGCACAGGGCTTGTCGCAATGCTGCTGGGCCGAGGAGGCGGTGGCCTCAGGGCCTTTCTCCTCTCTGTCTGCCTGGAGTGGGACACAGATTCAGGAGACCCACGGACAATGTCCTTCTCAGAGCTGTAGTCCAAGATAGAGAAGTGACGGGAGACCTTGTCCTGCTCCACACCAATATTTGACAGGCTCTTCTCAAACTGGGCCAGCTGCTCTGTCAGTTTGGAGTCCAGGTCCATGCAGCCATCCCCCGGCACTGCAAGTGGGCAGCATTCCCCCCAGCTCCCAGCCTGTGTGTCCAGGCCCACCTGGGCAGCTCCTAGGCTGGAGGAACAGGACTTGGACTTCTCCAGTTTACTGTCCATCCAATTGTCTAGGTCCTGGGTGCTGCTCTGGCTCTCCTGGGCCTGGGATACTGCCCAGCTGTTAGGAGATGAAATCGCCTGGCTCCTGCAAGGTTCTTGGGGAAAGTGGGGAGCCTGCAAGAGGACAGCGGGGCTGTCTCCATCATGCTTAGGGAGGGGATGAGTTTCTGAGTTTCCTGGGGAGGCTGAAATGGTTCCCCCAGGCTCCAGCTCACCTGCCTGGCCAGGCCTGTTGCTCTGTGGTGGAGGCAGCTGAGCAGAGGGGAGAACACCATTGACTGTCTTTGTATGGTTAGAGGGGACTGAGCCCTCTGTGCCTTTGGGATGTGTCTCTTGGTGTCCTGTGCTGGGAAAGGCTTGGTGCTGTCTCAGGTCAGTGCCAGGAGGACCCTCTGACCTCCCTGCCTTGTGAGACAAAATAGTGTCAGGTTCAGGGTATGCAGTCAAACCATCCTCCTTTTCCCTGCTCTCTTGCCCTGGCAAAGGAGGAGCTTCAGAGCAAGTGCTTTCTGGATCTTGATGGATGGTCGATCTACAACTGCCTCCACCTTGCAGATCCCCAGCACCCACCTTTTCCCTGCAAGCCTCAGAGGTTTCCAGCCTCACAAATCTGTGTGGAAAGATGCCACGTCTTCCTCTCAGCTCCCCCTCCAGCCAGCCATCCTCCAGAATGCCTACAATCTGAATCCTGTCACCCACATCAAAATCCAGTTCCTGAGACTCCAGGGCTTTGAACTGATAGAGGGCAACACCGTAAGTACTCCCTAGCTCCTTGTCATCTTTGGGGGGCATCTCTACTGTCCCGTTGGTGTTACAAGTCCCTATGGGCTCTGGATCCGCTGAGGTTCCTGGTGCTCGCAGAGGAGTAAGCAATTCCACAAAACCCTCTGGGAAGATGCCCCTGCAGCCTTTGAGCTCACCCTCAAACCAGCCAGGCTCTGGGACACCAACAATGTTGATCACATCCCCTTCCCTGAAGTCCAATTCCTCCTCCAGCTGAGCAGATAGGTCCATCAGGGCCCGGGCTTGGCCCAGTGAGTAGGCAGGCACCTCCAGGAGAGGGCTCTGGGACAGGTGACGTCTCCGAACTGAAAGGCACAGCTCCCTCACACATGATGAGGGGAAAAAGCCCTTGGAACCCCAGCTGCTTCGGCCCTGGAGCCAGCTGGAGGCCAGGGACCCCCCCAGGATCACCAAGTCTCCTGCAGAGAATGAGACACACCAGTTCAAAACTGCTCTCATTATTGCTTCCCACCTCTTATTCCTGTCTCCCCGTGTTCCCTCCTGGCTGTGGGTGAGGACTGGTGCTCTGTCAGAGCACAGTGCATGCTGGGGATGCACACAAGCACAGGATGGGGTTAAGTCATGAAGTATCAGCAGCCTCTTCTACATCTAAGATACACAGTTTGGCTGCAAAGCCATGCAGGTGCATCAAAGCTTTCGTTCTCCCCCAAATGCAAGTCTAAGATTTGGGGACCGGAGGTCGGTTAAAAGGCAGTTGTAAATTTACTATGATCAGGTGATGCCAATTTTTGGAGTTTCACTAGTAATGACAGATCATGAGAAATGGGTATCAAAGTGGCAGAAGCCCAGAGGACCATGAGGGATTTCACATGATCCATGTCATGAGGTATTAGGAGATTCAACTCTTTCTTCTGTCACTCTAGGCAGGATGCTGTGACTAAGTTCATCCATCTGGAAGGACAGGTGAGGCTTTTGAGATGCAAAGCAAAGGAAGGGAATAGAATTACCTCTCTGCAGTGACAAGCTCCCTGGCTCTTGAGATGTGAAGTCACTGGTACAAACAAACAGTTTTTCTCCCTGCTTCAAAGGGGGGATATCCACAGGTTCAACAAAGCTGCTAGGAAACTGCCCTAAAAGGAGAATGAGTTGTCAGCAATGAGCCTTTCCTGTGACCCACCACCATGTCCACCCTCCTTCCAGATTTTGGGATCTGTTCATCTCTTGCTAAAGGAAAACACCCAGTTATCCTGAGTGCCTCAATAGCCTGGTGGAAGAAGAAAGAGTCTGGGAGTCAGGAATTCCTGGGGTTTTAAGTACTTAAAAGCTAACAGAGAACAAAAAGCTTTGAGCCCTTGGCTCATTCCAGGCAGCCACAGGCTGCGTGCATTACTGGGACTGTGCCATCAGCATGGAGCTTCCACGAACAGGCATACTTGGTTTTCTCTGCCCTTATTGCTTCCTTCCCAACTCAGACCCATGGTGAGGACTAAGAGATCCAGTAATGCTGGATTACGAGACCAGTGCCTTCTGATTGGGGATATCCAGCTGGTGCTCCTTCCTCCACAGCGCTTGGCCCTGGTGCAGTCCCAGCACAGAATTCAGGCTGCCACACTCGGGATGGCCACACCTGTGAGTCACGGGCTCTGTCACAGCTTCAGCACTGCTGGGACTCCAGGGGCCTTCCCCACTTTGTCACTCTGTGTACCTGTTCCACCATGGCACACTTGTTGGCCACCATGTGATACCAGTCAGAAACTAATTTCAGTCCTGGGAGCATAGTACATGGCAGAGCCCACCGCAAAGGCCACTAAAAATGTCTTTCCTATATAATTTGAGGCAAGAGGATATGATGAAATATGGGCTAGTACCACATCCAGCATTGCCTCTGTATGACCCAATATTTTCTATAAAACCTGGAAACACCATATCCTAGACACCTAGAGCTTCACACTGTGTTTAGGCAGCTCGGCATTTGCTATATTCTGTTGCTTCCTTTACAGTTTTAACTAGCTCTCTTTTTCCTTATTTTAGTTTCCTGCTCTGTACATGGAAACAAAATAATGCTGTAAGAAAGGAATTGCTGTACATGGAGTTACAGTAATTATTCCACAGAGTAATGACTACTAGGCTGCAACACCTCCACAGCTTCTATTCTAAAGTGCTTTTTAAATTCCCTACAACTTTAACTTAGAAAGCTGGGCAGAAAACTACAACAGCTGTTTCAAGGGAAAGCAGGAATGCAATTGGGTTTTGAGTTAAAGGTCATTAAAAAACATTCGGATTGACTTCAGCATGTTTCTTTATCTTTGAGCTATGACACACATCTGTTTATTATTCCTTAATAGCTTCATCTTCTTTAGAACAACCTCACCAGTTACGCTGGGAGACAAAACCGTTGAAAACTGCACAGGTAATTCTTGTCCTGTGACTTCAGCAGTGGCAACAAGATCAGGCACGTGCTCATTCAATGCAACTTATCAGCCATATGGAGCACAGGAGGGAGGTGTTCCTGTTCACCTTTGTTTTAGACAGCAGGACAGCTTGTGGCTCTTAGGAGAGACCAGACTGCTGCTACAATAGCAGCTCCATCTCTACAGCCAGGGATGAAATCAGTCCCACCCTCATGCTGAAGACAGAGGCAGGCTTATGTTTTGAAGTGGCCTGGCTTTCATCTCCCCAAGAGCTCACACATCTTCTTAACATCCGGATTAAGATGAGAAAGAGCTGCCTAAACAGAGGCTATGGGACTCTTCATGTTTCACTAAGCATTCTGCTGCTTCAGAAGTTTCTCACATCCCCCTAAAAGTTTAAGAGACTTGCACAACACTTCAGGCACCTAGATATTGATGGCAGTTTGTGCAGGAAGATGCTTTGAAGGAGAAAGGAGGAAGTGGGGCTCAGTCAGAGGGCTTGGGGGGACACATGGTCACTGTTGCTCTATCTCCCACTGACAAGGTCACTTGGACTGGTTTTTAGAGTGGATGCATTTCCACTCTCAGTGCATCTGTTTCCTCTCTCCCCTTCCACTGCCACAGCAGGTCAGCACATAAACTAGCCAGGAAATGGACAAGTCTCCACAGAGAATGGAACAACCAGTATTGTGAAGCTCCCATCTCCTCAAGAACTGACTCTCTACTAACCTCTCTCAGAAAACAACACAGAAGCTGTCTGAATAGTTGACACAAAGCTGGCAGGAAACCAGTGGCAACCTGCACTCTCAGTCCCAATCAAAGTCTCATGAAGGATTTAGTAAATCAAATCAGGTCCTCCTGCACCAAGGGAAGACGTGATTATGGAGTGGACGTTTAGCCGGCACTTTCATGGACCCAGGTGCAGGCATTTCCAGCTCTTACCTGTGACACCTTCCTTCTTGCCGAGGAGCCAGAACTCGTCCACCACAGCCAATACCTCGATGACATCTCCCACGAAGAGGGGCAGCTCTTCAGAGACACTGGGACAGAAATCAAAGACTGCCCGTACCACAGAGCCAGCCTCCATTTTGCAGGGTCTGAAGGTGGGTCAATGCCTAAAGCTGAGACAGTAAGAAGTTTGTCAACAGCTAGAAACAACTGAAATTATCACACATAGGCTCAGGAAGTAAAACCCTTCCTGAGCACAGAGGCAGGAACAGTGTAGGGGGGTCTTGTGCTGAGCTCCCTGCCACCCCTCACCACATGCTGCAGGAGCCAAGGGGCTGCAGCAGTGCAGCCCCCACGGTCTAACCTGCCTTGTCCGGCCCCTCTGGCTGTCTCTGTAGGGATGTGTGTTTGTGCTGCAAGAGTGGGGGGGAGCAGCAGCAAGAAATTTGGAAGTGAATTCCCGTCAGGAAGGAAGCAAGAGGAGGGGAGGAAGCTCAGCATTTCCCTGACATACAGGGCTGGGCTTAGCCTGCCAGGGCCGGGTGGGCAGCCAGCACGACCCACTTGCATGCCCCACCACACATTCCTTGGCAGGATGGGCAGAGGCATTCCCCTACCCACGCCACCACGCAGGACCACAGGAACCGCATGCTGAACCAGCATCACGATTCTGGCCCAGCAAGAGTCCCAGCAGGGAAGCTCACATCACCACCCTCGTTCTCAGACCTGACTGGAAATACCTCTTCTGCCTTCTAGGTACCTGGCTCCGCCATCCCCTGGGAGGCCTCACCAGCGTTCTTGGCAGAAGTCAGACTGAGATGAGGGTGCAGACCCCGTCCAAGGCTTGGGAGCCAAGACTGAAATTCCTCTTGGCAGGAGATTTGAAGGCAGGCAAAGACCTCCTTGTTGAGGGCTATGTCCTGCATTCCCCCTTCCTCTGGAAGTGGCTGGTGAGGACACTCTTCTGTATCATTTCTGCTTTTCAACCTCACCATCAAGGAAATAACATTGCACCAAGGCAGCAGCAGTCCTGCAGCTTAAGCTGCTCCTTTGCCTCATCCCAGATTCCTCAGGACGGAAACAGAAACTTTAGGATTATTCCTCACCTGCACCTCAGACCAGTGCGAGTTTGCTTTCACTTCCTGACCCACTGTAATTACAGGCACAGGACAGCACTGCCAACACCTCTCCGCAGTGCTTTCAGAGCCCTGCCCTCTGCGACGCTGGGACATCAGTGTCCTCCCCACCAGCCCGCTTCGGCACAGGCTGCTTTCCGCCCACACCACAAGCAGAGCCCCTGCTCTGTCCATCTGGACACAACTTCCCTGCTGTGGGACTAATTTTCCTCCCTTCCCACAGCGGCTCTAAGTGCACAGGGAGCGGTCCCGCTCCAAAGGCCGCCCAGCCGGTGACACCCGTCCCATCCCAGCACGGCTTGTCAAACCCCCTGCCCAGCTAAGGGCAGAAAGAGCACAGTGACAACACAGCAAAACACAAACACGGGCCCCCAAGGGCACCCTTTCTCCATACAGCCACACACAGCCCACCTGAGCCCCGGAGAGTCAGGAAGAGGGGAAGTTAACACAGGGAGGAGAATATGTCCCTGCGAACGGTGCAGCCAACTTTCAGTGAGAGTGCCAGTGGGGGATCCAGCCAGGGAAAGGCTTTCTGCTGACGGGACCACTCTGTTTATCCAGTCCGACTCACCTCCTGGGAACAAAGCGGGTTTGTACTCAGCAGGAACAGCTTCCTCATCACGTCTCTCCCCGCCCCCAGTCATTCCCCTGCTGCAGCCAGCACGCTGAGCCCCTGGCCACCCTCACCTCTGCTATCCTGTCTGTCTGTCGCTCCTATTGCTCTCCACTGCCTTCCCCATAGCACGTGGGCTCCTTGGAACACAGGCTGTCCCTTTGTCACCAGCTTTGTGCTGGCTGTACAAACAAAGAGCCCAATATCCAGCAGCAGACAGCACTCTGCCACCAAAAAGAGATGAATGGACTGGAGTGAATCAGGAGCACAAAGAGCTGCAGTTCAGGGTAGCAGAAACCTACTGAGGCAGAAGAAGTAACAGTATTAAAAACATGACCATGTGGAGCAGGGAAAAAGATGGAAGAGCCATCCATTAGCTTGAAAATACTAAAGACAAGTAAGGATCCTTGTGCTGTTTGAGGTGGGGTGGCTCGGACATGCTGCTGCATGTTCTCATGGGAACAGGAGCAGCAGCAACAGGCGCAGCAGCAGCAGCCCCTTGCAGGCAGCCGGGTTGCCCTCCACCCCCCAGACAGGCTACCAGCTGAGCTCAGGCTCCTGGGAATCCTTGCCATACTCTGAATATGCAAACTTCACAGCAGCACTGGACAAAGAGGGGAAAACATACTGCAGGCATAATGGCTGCCTTGGGGTAGTTTCTCCAGGAGCACATGATGGTACAGTGAGATTCCTTGTATTTCTTCTGTCAAAGGTGTGATGTAAGAAAGGGCTGAGGTATGCAAGGATTACAGTATGTGTGCTGCAGACCCAAACCCTGCCTTTGCTGCAGTCACTGGGGCTGAGAATATGGCCCTCCCACTGATCCTGCCCATGAGAACAGGAGTGTCACTTCCTTTAACACACCTGCAGCTCTGGGGACTCATCATTAAAATGTGCAAAATTTTCCAATGAGACAGAAAATAGAGAAGGACAGGCAGGACTGCAATAGTTCCAGCATGTATATATTAATTACAGTTATAATAAACCACCAACCTATTCATGTCCAAAGCATTCCCTGAGAGGCAGCTCATAAGGAGGCGTGAAGCAACTTCTGAAACTGCCAAAAAAAGAATCCCAACAGGCTCATGTTCCCTCAGCAGCACCAAGAGAGCAAGATCACTCCCTGACTCCATCTGGGACAGCATGCCCCTGTATTTGCAAATAGTGAATCAGTCCTGTGGAGTTTGCTTGCTCCATGACATGAATTGAACAAAAAATATTATGTTTTCCAGGACCTTGGCCTTGTCTTACTCCATGCAGTGCTGCCTGCCAACATTTTCTACAAACCCCCACCTAGAGAAGGAAGCCTCCCACCATATTCCAGACTGGAAACTTACTGAGTCCAACTCTTCAGGCTTAATAGTGGACCCAAGCTTCTCCCAGATCCACCCTAGATCTGGTGAAAACAAACATTCAGCAACAGCTCACGCAGAGGCTCCAGAAGGAAAAGCAGATTGCAGGGAGAGCAGGGCTCTGCCTGTGATCCCCTGTGAGTCACAGCTCCTGACAGCTGGCCAAGCACCATACCCTCTCACCTCAAGGATGGGTGATCCCTGCCTGCCAGAGGAAAGGAGGGAGAGCTCTGACACAACTGAGCAAACTCAGGGATTTCAGGCTGGCGGAGGTCAGGACTGCGGGTCGCAGGACTCCTGCCCCCGCCCAGCAGCAGAGCCGCATCCAAAGAGCGCCTCACTGTGCAAGCACGAAGCTGTGGCGCAGCAGCGAGCTCGCCCTGCTGAGAACACACAGGCTCTGTCTCACTTTCTGATCCTGCACAAACCAGGTAACGTGTTCCTGGCGCCCGACCACAGCCTGGTGCCAAGTTCGGGGCCTGACACAACAGCACTATGCAGCGAGGCAGAGTGTGGATTCCCAGGGCATTAATCACTCCCCCCAGCCTGCATGCATGCATGCTCAGCACACACTAACATTACCTTCATGGAAGACTGCTGGTCCCATTTTGCTATTAGCTCTGGAGCGTGTCTGGTCCAGCGTGGGCTGATGAAAGGAGGGACCAGAATGAAATGATGGCCATTAACTCTGTTACAATATTGTTTCGAGATCTTCAGCACAGACTGGGTCAAGTCACAGCAGCCAAGAAAAGGCACTTACACAGACTCTGACAACTTCTTCTATGCCTTCTCTTTCTGCAGCAGAAATAGCGCAGGGTAAGAAATCTCAAATAACGGACTCACAGCACTAAATGTAATTGTCAGGCACTTGCTAAAAGTACCACCACTTAGATGGAAGCAGGACTACTAAAGATGCTGAAGCAAGGATTTTAAGCACTTAAGAGATAAGGCAGCAATGTGAAGGGACCATTTAGGTTGATTACAAGAAGTATTAACAGCCCCAGTAAAAAGGGAGACCCAAAGGGTTTGAGGGCAGCTAATCCACTCCTATCCCAAAGCACTGCTCAGACCAGGAGATAAAAAACAGCAACGGGTGGGTGCCACAAATTAAGCAGCGAGGAAACCAAACTTAACAGGTGCTATTGCCACTTGTTTCTCCACTAAATAATGCATTCCAGAAGCAGCACTGTTAGAACTGACTATGGACAGTATGACAGCACTGTAACTGAAAAACTAACATTTCACCAAACAGACCAAAACCTGCCGTGTGGGCTTCCACAGGCACAAAGGATTTGCACAAGAGGGACAAGTGGATTCTTGTACAGTGGATGTCTCAATCTCTATATAAACATTAGAATCTGCATGAGCAATATACCAGGAATGGTCATACTCCCAGAAATGTACAAAAGACAAGCTTGTCACAAAATGATTAGAGAAATTAATATTAAAAATATTAAACAAATATTGCCAGTGATCTTTTTAAAAATTGAAAACTACCTTGCATTTCACCTACGTCCTTCCACTCATTATAGCTCAATGTCAGTTCACTGAAAACACAATCCACCCCCAGTGACAGAGATACCCCTCAGTTCAGTGCACCCTCCAGGTGCTGGGACTGGTTTTGACAAGAGATCTGCTGCAGCTCTTGCTGCGCTCTAGGCTGCAGGATCAGTACCCAGCACACAGTGGGAGGAAACCAGGAGTTACGCTTGGCTTCTCACACCATTGTGTCAAGAACAGAAGCTTACTAACTACATACTAAGACATTTCTACCTTTTTCCTCTGTTTCTCCCTGTGTTCTCCAAATCTGGACAGCCCTCCTTCTCTCCTCCATACCTCAATGCATCTGCACAGTCTGCACAGTCCTCAGTCACACTTCTAGGGTAGGACATTACCTGCACACCAGCACGCCCTGACTGCTCCTACCAGCCTTCAGAGCTGTGGCCACCCGCAGTCACTCTCCCTGCTCAGAGCAGAACATACTGCTCTGTAAAGCTCCCCGAGGTCCCTGCTTGCCTGCACATTCCTGGGTGGAATAAACAATACCCCGTTGAGCCAGGCTGCCTGGGTCCCAGCTGGAGATGGTGCCAATGCAGGGACTGCGGCTCCAGCAAATGCAGAGCTGATCCTATGATTCCCAACAGAATGGACAATGCAGCAAGCAGGGCAACCCCCCAACTAATGGTGCTGAGGAGAGGAGCCTTCTCCCACCAGGGAAATGCTGATCACTGCAGCTTCTTGTTCCGACATGCTGCTTGTCTCAGCAGATCCCAGAGTTCCCCTGCTGAGCTTTATACACTGGGAAACACCAGAGCTCTTCTGCACTCCACCTCCTAACGCTACACAGCTTCCAGGAGGAAAAGGAATCTTCTCACTTTAAAAAGAAATAGCTTCTTTTGCTTTGTCTGTGACCTGATATATCAAAAATCATTGATATGAATATATTTTAGGTTGCATCACCAACCCCTCAAGAACCAGGATTATCAAGTAAAAGGGCTGCATAAGCAAGCTCCGGTCTCCCAGCACACCTGTGCGGCACAGGAACTCTGCCACGTACCAAACAAGTCATTCAAACTACTACTCCTCTCCAGCTGGGCTCTGGCTGTCAGTGTTCTCACCTGTTCTGTTGCAGGACGTGGCTGAGGGCACGCTGGTGGTGTTTGTGTGGGTGAAGAGTGGCGTGGCAAGGAAGCAAGAGGAGTTCGTGCTGAGCCAGACGGCAAGCAAATGAAAGTCATCTGGAAACTAGAGCACAGCATCAATTTTTAATGCAAAGCAGAACACCTTGCCACAACATGTGAGCAAGACGACTGTGATGGATATTTAATCTCTGGCACTGGGGACCCAAGCATGCAAAGGCCAGAACACCAGCTTGGGAGACAAGAGTTCCCCAAATTTAGTATGCTGTGGCAGCATGCACCTTAGAGACCATGTCACAAAGTCCTGTCTTCTCCCACCCCAAGGTGCATGGCTGTGTCTCTTGCCATTTTTGCAGACAGGCTAAAATAATACAACTTAGAATAAGGAACAGACAAAACCCCAAGAGCAGAACCACCACTACTGTGCAGTACCTGTGGCTGGGCTACTGGTGGTAAGTAGCATGCAATTACAAAATTAGTCATTACACCTTAAGTACATATCCAAAACAAGTTGAACTGGGGCTACAAGGACATTCCTTAACACTGTAGCACTTGATTTTGCTCCGTGAACAGTATCCTTCAAGATAACTTTTTGACAGAAGCCCATTATGATGCTTTGGCTGCTGGGTGGGTAGTCCGGAAACCTGGAAATTACTTCGAAACTCTGTTCTTTGCTCACCACCATTCCTGTTCTGTACTGTTACCTCTAAAGAAACTCAATCCCCAGCAGGGACTCTGTGGCTACCTGGACCTCTTCCTTTCAGGATCCCTAGGTGCTCCTAAGAAGGACGTAATATATTTTATTTCCCAAGAGAAAGGTTCTAAAAATAAGGTAAAGTAAAAGCTGTGTCACTCAGAAGTAGGGTTGAGCAATGTGATTAGAAATATACTTTTGTCAGAGGTTGAGGAGAAATTATCAGTTAAGGCAGTGAAGTGCTAAGGTAAGCACAGGTCAGGCTGTCCCACCCAAGCTCACATCACCGCTGTCATAAAGTCCATCTGAAGTCACTCACTGCAGGGACACCTCAACTGCACTCAGAATGCCAGAGGTCACACAGCCATGGCTCCCATGACAGCTGGTAGAGATGGTGCTCTATAGCTGCTCTGAGAATCACTCCTTTCCTCTGCCCCTACTGCTCCGCTCCTCCCATCCCATTATCAACAGTTCTTTAAAACTGTTGTATGTTCATACTAGTTTTTAATGTCACTGCTAATTCTAAGCAGAGCAGCTGGAGAGAGAACTGAAACCTTTGGCCCTGACAGAACAGAGGACCTCACGAACAGCAGAGCAGAGGCCAGCTCAGAGACGTGGGCAGTACCGGCGCTACGGAGGCCTCACACACAGGCAGGACACATTTAGACACTGCCCAGCACGACTCGCAGCCAGAGTGAGTCAAGATGAGGGGGATGATGTGACGTCTTGTAGGACGGTACAGAGGCTGTATCTGGCAAAGCATCTGCAAAACTGCGAATTCTGTATCTATGACCTCTTTCAGAGAGAGATAAAATCTCAGTGGAAGCAAAGGAGAGAATAGCAAAGGCAAGGGGAAAGAGAGCCTTTTCAGAAGAAACTGAAAGTTTTAACAAACCTCAAAGCTGATATTAATGCTTATGGCACAACTAGAGGCTTCCTAGGTACTATGGCAAGGAGAATTAGATATGAAAAGCCAAAAGTGGGAGGAGAATTTCAAACACCAGGAACAGCAGCAGAGGTGTTTGAACCCAAAGGCCAAATTGCATCAAGGACAGGATCAGCTGAGGTACCAGTTAGGGTCAGCAAAAGGGACAACAGAGCAGCTGCCTCTCAGACTGTGCTGAGGGTGACCCAAGCCTTCATCCCTGGTGGGGCCACTGGAGGAGACACCTCCAGTTCATCTCTGTTAAAGTACAAGGCAACAGGGCCAGGCTGCCAGTGTTGTAAGAGGGATTTGTGTTTGCTGGAGTGAAAACAAACAGGGAATTCTTGTAAGTTTCTCTTCTCAGGCTGCCTTGAAGAGTGAATGCCCTCGGAGGAGCACCCGGAAAAGGCACAGCGCTGCAGCCTGGAGCTTCTGTTCTCTGTCTATAACCACCTGTGCCACCCTCACCGGTGCAACAACTCCAGACGCCCGGTGCCAAGCCACTGTGGGACGCCCACATTGTTTCTAAACGGCCAGGTACTCCCCTGAAACAAGCTGTCCAGGCAACGCCAATTACCATCAGCTGCCTGCCTGCCTGGTGGTGACCACCCGGCTTACCACTGCCTGCCCAGACACGGCTTAAGAGACCACAATCCCAATGTGCAATGTGGGGAGCAGACGGGCGGCTCCCGCGGTACCGCACAGCTGCTCCGCGCTGCCCAGGTGCCCGAAGTGCTCCCAGGGCAGCGCGGGTGCTGTTGGATGGGGCACAGCGAGCACCCAGCTGGGCACGCAGGGCTGGAGGGCCACACGCTACCCTGGCGTGGCTGGCACCAGAGGAGCGCACCCACCCGCGCTCGCTGCACCCCCGAGCCAGCAGCACCCCAGCCTGGGGCACCCACCGCCGGCCAGCGCGGCCCAGGGCAGTCCCCGGCACACGGCAGCCCCCGGCCCAGGGCAGTCCCCGGCCCACGGCAGTCCCCCC
>VYZT01064030.1:71610-87248 GCA_013400735.1 Pomatostomus ruficeps
GCCCCCAGCGCCCGCCCCGCCGCCCGGCTGCCTCCGCCCGCCCGGCCCGGCCTGGCCCGGGGTGGTGCCGCTGGGAAGGCGGAGCTGCTCCGTGGGGCTGGCCGCAGCCTGGGGAGCCCGGGGCCCCCGAGTGACGTGGGGACATCGCACTGTGCTGCACCGCTCGGCCCCAGGCTGCATTTCCCCCCGGCAGCCCACGGGGACACCCCGCCGCGGGACACGGTGCCCGGCTGGGTGCCGGCGCGGGGACACAGGGTGCAGCCACCCCCGCAGCCTCCGGGCTGGAGGGCGGCACTCGTGCGCCACGCACCGGGCTAAGCTGCTGGCAGAGCACCCAGGAGCCCGGCGCGCAGCCCGGCAGGCAGCTGCCTGTGAAAACCCTCTTCGACTTCCCCACAGAGCGCTGCCGCCTCGCAGACACTGCCGGGGCTCCCCTTACCCGCTGCTGCCTTATGGGAATCTCGCTGCCTTCTCGGCTTCAGCTTTGGCAGCAGCTAACGAGTGGGTCTACACTGTCCATCTGTCTCAGCTTTGCCGCTAGCAGCCTCCTTGGCTGCTTAGATACATTGTAAGATCATGCCAAAGCATCAAGATGGGGAAAAACAAATAGTTCCCCAGCAGAAATCCATGACAGAGAGGGCCAGTTTGTGCATCAGAGAGGATCTGGCATACCAAGTACAGTAAGTCCCTCACTGGGTTTCCTAGCAGGCTAAAAAAAGCCTCCATGCCCCAAGGGATACCATCCCCCAGCAACACGTTGTAAAGCTCGGAGTCTCTAAATCCCCCTGAGCAGTTACCACTGTTTGGCACTTGTTTGTGCATTTAGCTACACTTCTCCATAGCAACCACACAGATCTCAGCTTGACGTGCCACCAGCCAGGAGCGGGTGTGCGGAACGCATCGCACGCACGCTCTGAGTCGTGTTGGTACGTGCACAGGCTGGCTGCTGATGCCCGTCTGTTCTCCTGAGGTGGGGAACCAGACTGCTGCCGTGGCACGACGCCGTGGGCAGGGGGGCTGAAGCTGCACAGGGAACTCGGTGCTCTATTCCCTGCAGGTATGGATGCTTGTAGACAGTTTACTGGTGCCGAAGAATGGACACCAGCCCCTGCCACAGGGCCCGAGATGTCGTCTGACCCAAAATTTCTGTTGTTCTTGCCTGCCAAAAAAGTTTTGTGCATTTTTCATCATCCCAATCCCTCCTGCAGCCTTTCAGGTCACTGCCATGACCAACTCTCCTCTGCTGACATCCCCATCAAAGCTGCTTCACTCTTCTTTGGGTTCACTTGTATTTTCCCTTTTTCTGCCTCCTCCATGCCAGATACAGAAAGGAGAAGGCATTGCATGCAGAGTTCTATCCACCCTCCTGGTTCTCCCAAGATCCTCACAGTTTTGCTTATAAGAATTTACTGGGCCTGGCTTCACTTTGTTTAAATGTTTTTCCAGTGTCTGCATAGAGTTCTGATCCTCTCATCTCAGAAAGGGTAATAGAGAATGGAAGAAGGTTTGGAGGCAGGCAGTAAAGATGCTCAGAGATATGGGAACAGACTGTACAGTGAAAAACTGTAGGCTGGGACTCTTCAGCTTGGAAGGACATACGGTGGGGAAGAGGTCTAGAAAATCATGAGTGGCCCAGAGAAGATGGGGAGGATTGACTGCTATGTCTTCTGACACAAACTGGTCAACTGGTTTTGCCTTGACTGAAGCCTCAAAAGCGTAAGAAATCCCTGTCCTTCAGATGTTCCATCCAAAGGTTGTGCCGTTTTTAGCCCACGCTCCTTGCAACATTGGGACCGAAGTTCATGGCAAGCCTTTGTGGGGTGTGCTTAAAATTCCTGCCTCAGAAACATTTTGTTACCATGTTTTCACGTGGAGAGCTCAGCAACGGCCAAGTGGAGCTTTACCAAATTGTTCAACACAAAAATATTCAGATCTGGGAGGAGAAGGAGCTGGACAAATCCCAGCCCTGAGAGAGAGACCTCCGGAGGGCTGTATTTTGCAGGAACCCTCTTATAGGGGAAAACCCTTGTGACTGAGACTAATTTTTCTGCTGCACTGCCAATCCCACAGCAGCCTGCCAGGGTCAGTGATGTGACCCTCCAGGGCTATTTGTCCTATTCTAGGGAAGAAATCTCCCTCCTCTGACTCTGCCCTGGAAAGTTAAGTGGATTTGAGACAGTCCCACATTTTCCAGGACCACAAGAGGGCAACATGAGAGCACCCTGCAGCCAGCAGGCTCAGCAAGAGGACCTGTGTCACTGCTGGGATGCAGGTGGCATGGGCAGCTCTGTGCGGGCTCAGCATCACCCTGTCCAGGGACCACCCAGCTGAACTAGCCAGCTGAAGGCTGCTCCCTGGGAACCCTTTCCTTGCTCTCAGCTTCATACACATCCCCAGAGGTCAGCAGTCAGCTCAGCCAGCAGAGTGCCGTAATTGGGGGCAGCAATATCTTCCTGCACATGGGCAGGACACTTGGTGACAGCAGACCGTCCTAAGTGCTGCACAGCATGGGATGCGGGATGCCCTCCCTCGTCCTGCCTGCTTGTCCACCACGAAATCCCTTGGGTGAATGTGTACTGACACGTGGCTTCGAACAGGAGAGTCCAGCATCTGCAGCGATGCTGCTGGGTTTGGCCAGTGGAAGAGGTGTTAAACTACACAGAAGTTTGAGCATCTCAGCCTCGTCATCCTTTCTCACTTCCTTTTGCCACAGGAAAAAAAAAAAATATAAAAAAAAATTGGAATTCAGCTTTGGCTGTGACTGCTGAACTGGCCAGTGTCTCCAGCCCATACTGGCCTCTGCAGACCAAAATCACTCACAACCATGGCTAAGTACATTACCATTCCGGGCACTTTTTTTGCAACAGCCTGTATAATTAACCTGCAAGGGACAGCTTCCTCTGCCTTTACAAGAAAAGGCATGACAGAGAAAGAGCTTCTGTTAGCAGGCAGAGCTACAAGAGTGTGTGTGTGCTGCTAATGCTGAAAATGCCACCAGCATCTTGTAGCAGAGACAGAGGAGGAGGTGATGGTGAGGGGTGAAGTGTAGAATATTGCTTTCTGCAGGAGGGTGATCACAGAGGTTGTTCATAGGAAATTAAGAGATGTTTCCAAAAGAGAAGCAAAGAAATGTTTGGGGGATGCTTTTTGGACAGGTTTCAGACAGAGAGAGAAACAGTGTAACCAATGGCTGCAAGGTGGAGACAGGGATAACCAGCCAAGAAAAAAATAAATCGCTGGGGCACATAGGTCCTACTGTTTAGCCCTCTGGAGTTATTTATTTTCAACGAAGAATGCTAGAAAGGTTTTGCATGCTTAAGATATTTTTACCATGGAAATAACCAGCTTTGTTTCTACTCTTGCTTCCACTCCAAACCTGCCCACACAGCCTAAGCAGCATTTTAAGCCTCAGCCTGTAGAACCCCATCTCATTGAACTGTGGATCCTTTCTGTCCTAGCCCAATTACACCTCACATGGCTTATGCTGTACCTGAATAGCACACTGCTGGCATCAAGCATCCACACTTCCTCATTACATGTTGATGGGACCAAAATTCAGGGTATTTATCTCAAAGGAACATCCAAATAACGTGGCTTGGACTTGTGTTCATCACCAGTTGTCAGACTTCACCTAGTTACTTCTGTGCTCAGAATAATAGTTTGGGTTGGATAGAGCTGACCCCTCAGCAAGCCATCTGGTTTGGGTCTGAAGACATAAGGAAACAGGATAATACTTGGCTTTTGCCAGCATGTATAATTTCAGCCTGTCTGACTATAAATAATCCAAACCAGCTACTTAGAAAGTCCCATCTGCAACATCAAGATCAGGAGATGACCTTAAACCATCACCTCCTAGAGCTGCCAGTCAGCAATAACTGTGCTGCATGTAGTTCAAACTGTGATCAGAGCTGCTCAAATCACTGCCTGCTTTAAAACTGACCTTCCCCTAACTTTGGGGTCTGCAGGCAGCAAATGTGCTTACTGAGGGAGAAGCATGGCACTTGCACCCAGAGGCCTAATGTCCATGTGCCCAGTTTGTGAGTGCAGCATACACCAAGGCTTGGATTCATTATCCCTGGTATGCACTAGTGGCATTTCATATGGGCTGTAGCAACAGTCCAGGAGTAAAGGGAGCAGAGCTCCCTGAGATGGAGCAAGTGCAGGAGAAGAACTCAGCACACACAGACACACTGCCCAGGGAACTGTAGCCCAGGCACATTTTGTTGTGAGTGACTTCACAATTTGGTCAGGGATTAAACACTTCCTTGTTTAATAACCTAATAATTTGGGCTAGTTTCATGCTGGACTGTTGGAAAGTTCACTGGCTGGAGTCATCAGCCAGGCCTCATGTAAACGGTTTCCCCAGCTCTCAGCCAAATGAGCTGTCCTCATCTTCGGGTCCCCCGGCGGGTGGCTCTTGGCACGACCTTCTTGTGAAGGGCTTTGTTGTTCATACGTGTGCCTGAGGCTTTACGCTCCGCAGGCTTCCTCACCACTTCTTGTTTGAGCTGGAAATGCACCTGGAGAAAGAATAAAGGTAACTGCATTTAACAAGGTGTGTGTGCTCTGCCAGCTCAGGGGTCTGTGGGACTTGCCTCTGCCGCCTGCCTTCGAAGCTGATTCTGGGGCCAAGTCAAACAATAAGGGGTCTCAGCCACTGTTAAGGGAACTCAGTTCTCAAAGCAGCTGTGAACTTTTTTCCTCCTGTGGAAATGTACTAATGATGAACTGTGTTTCTTATGCAGAGTTGCTCCTGTGGCAATGCAATGTCCTAGGATGGTTTGGAAGAGGACCTGCGAAAGGCAAGGGACTGAGCTATGTTCTTTCTTTTCCTTTTCTCACCAGAGAGTAGAGACATAGCATTGCTTTGCATCTCTGTGAATATTTAATACACAGGATGGTTAAGGACAGACAGTTCTTTTTCAATTACATCCTGTTAGCTGAATTGTGCTTAATCAGTCTTTCTGTAACCATTGCTTCCAGTGGGTCCAGGCAAAAATAATTCAGGAAAGAAACCTTCATCCACTACATCCATGCAAGCAGGTAGAAGAGGGAGAAGGGGACAGAGAGTGTGCAAAATACAGCATCAGATAAATACGGAATGGGGAGGCCATACAGAAAGGTGAAACTGGAATGGGGCTGTATGGACTTCTTGAGGGAGGGACAGGGTGAACAGTAGGTATGGGAGGTGTTGCAGAAATGGGAACAGGAGGGCTGCCAGGAGAGGAGATATGCAAAAATCAGACCATCAGGGAACAAATCAGTCTTCTACAGTAACACAGTAAAAAGAAAACCTGTTTTAAAAAGGAAACCCAAAGAGCTGGGTGCTTAACCTAGCAAAACAAAGGACTGGGCTTGACAGCTCCCTATAAATACACCAGGGAATAAATACCAGGGAAGAAGAAAAGCTATATAAAGCACAACATTGGCACAAGAACAAATAGGCATAAACTGACCATAAATAAATTTAGTACGAAAATTAGAAGGTTTCTAATCCTGAGAAGAGGGCAGCTCTGGAAGAACTTCAGAGACTGGGCAGAGTGGGATGAAGTGATGGAGGGTGGGAGAACAACCACAGTGTATTTACAGCAGAGCCTAACCAGTGTACATACAGTGAAGCAAATGATGTGCCAGGATGCCGCAGATGGGGGTGTCCTGCTGGTCCTTTGAGGACCCTGCATCTGTGGTTCCACCATGTTCACAAGGCAACAGCAGGGGCAGGGATCACCACCCACTGTTTTTACAACCGATTCCTAGTTGTCCAGCCAGCCCTCAGAAAGGCATTGTCGGAGACACACCAGTATCAAGAGCATTTCCCAAAGGTGCCTGGCTGTTCTTTGTTGGCACTCAGTTCCCATCTGTCCTCGGTACTCTCAGCAAAAAGAAAGGCAGACTTCAGCCTCTTGCTATGAGTTTGATAACATGTTTGGTCCCAGGCAGAATGCAGATGATAGCAGAGTGCTGAAACCCATAAAGCTGGGGGCATAGCTGAACCTCAGGGAACAGATGCTGTCTGCACATCATCTCATCCTGGAGAGTGAAGGGGATGGAGGGAGAGGTAAAGAGCAGCAGTCCCAGCCAGCCAGGAGCTCTACCCATGGCCAAGAGGCAGAAGGACACAGGAGCTGGCATGGCAGCCCAATGTAGCTAGAAGGCCTCAATAAGGAATTGAAAGGCACACAGCATTGTCTTCATTCTGTTCCCTGCTGTGAGCTGCGTGGAGCCCTGTCTGCCAAAACAGATAACCTATGGCCACTGGCAATGCTCTACATCCCAACTCCTTTCTCTGCTGCTCATTAGACATCCCCCACTGCATTTCTTTCTCCCCGGGGTGAAGATATTTTGAGAAACCCTTGTGACTATCCAGCCTGACTCACCAATGAAGGTGCAGCTGGGCCCACTGTTGCTGTCACCGTCAGGGGCTGGTACCCCTCTGCAGAGGCTGTGACAGTGTAAGTGCCAGGCAGCAGCAGCCGGAAATAATCCCCCATATCACCTGGAACACAAGGTAGGAAGAGAAAGCACTCAGGATGCTCAGGGAGCAAAGCAAAATACATTCCAGTAGTTCTTGCTGAGTTACTTCCTCTAGGATATGCAGCCTTCAAAACCCAGATTTTTTTCCCCCAGATCTGCTGGCTACTGCAAGGCTAGATTCACACTGGTAGACTGCAAGTGAGGTCTCATTAGTGCCACGGAGCAGAGGTCAATCTGCAAGTAAAAGCCAAATGGAAGGGGACTCTACAGCAGCACTGGCTGTGCCTATGTAGGGAAGCTGCAAAGCTGAGCACAGTCAGATGACAGCAGACCTAAGGACAATCACAGCTCCACTTTGCCTCCTTATGCATAACACAATTTAATTCCTGCTGTACCCAATTTTGCCGTATTTGGGTTAGCAGGTTTTAGTTGCTCATTAGCTCAGCTGCTCCCTCATTCTCTGCATAAGAAAGCCCCCAGGAGCACTTTGACAGGCCGTGCACTGGGGTGCTTAGGAACAGGAGCCGGCCAACAGTGAGGTAACATCACATTATGGATCACTTTGGAAATCTGAGTATAATCCCACCCACGGAACTGGATGAGTATTGCAAATTGCTTCAGGGTAGATCTGGGAGCACAGCGTCACCATGAAGGTGGGAGAGCCCTGGCACAGGGCAGCGGTTAGGCTGTGAAATAGCCATCCTTGGGTGAGAGTTGGCTGGAGGGAGCAGTGGCTGATCAGAGCCAATGCTGGGGAAAATCTTGCTCCAAGCTGGACAGGAGACTTCAGAGGACCCTTAGCAGCCAGCTCTTCTGCGAGTCTGTGATTTCTTCAACAGTCCCCTTTCCTATGCAGGTTGGCATAATAAGTGCCAAATATTAGTGTTTACTGAGTCATAGATCTATAGCCCGGAGGAGCTTTGGTGATTTCATAGTCTGACCTCTGAAGAGCTGTAATATCAGCTATTTTCTGCAGGCAGTCTGTAATGTTTGGTCTGCTTGGAGGAGGGTGTTCATGGAAAGGAAGTTAAAATTGGCCACCAAGGGAGAAACAACCACAACTTGGATAAAGTGGCACTTCATTCTCAGTCTAAACTTGTCTGGTGTGAACTTTCAGTCTTTCATCTCATTCTTTCTTTTTTCATCTTGTTCTTTGATATCTTCTATTTCAGCTCTTTGCAGATACTTACAGGCTTGAGTAGATTATCCCCTCAATTGTCCCTCCTAGATAAAATACGAGCTGAGTTTCTGAAGCCCTTTACAATGAGGTTTTCATTCCAGTTCTCACCTCTGTCTTTCTGAGGTTTTCCTAAGCCCACCCTGATCAAGGATAAGGATAAGGCATATTTTTCCCAGCTAATGTCTTTGGGAAGCAAACCATGATGGCCGTGCACGTTATAGCCCCGCCTGCTAACCTTCATTAACATATCCAGACACGTAAGCAGATCGACAACCCACCAGAGGTGATGTCATGGCTGATTCCCTGGACAGAAATCACTGCTCCTGCAATGCCGTTGTTGTTCTCATCTGACACCATCCCTTTGATACCCTGGTGAACCTGCAGGGAGGGAGACAGACTGATAGGTCAAGGCCCCTCCTTAGCTCAAGACAGTATTGCTGAGCAGGGCAGAGCTCTGGGGACAACCCTGCCTTTCCCTGTACCCTTGGTGATCCTGGTTATTCCCAGCAGAGCCAGTCTAGGACATAACAGCTTCCCCAAAGGTTGCCAACAAGAGCACCCCATGAGCTCCACAACCAACTCCCTTCCACCCCTAGTGCCTACTGGTCCCCTACCACCAGGGCCCAAGGGGAGCTGCAGGAGAAGGGTGTAGGTCTCAGGACTGCCCCTTTACCTCTTCAATGAAAGCAACAAGGGCCTCCCGGTTGGCCATCCACTGCCGCTCCAGGTCCTCCTCGGGGGGAAACTTATTGCAGCTCAGCTCCAGGGTGATTTCAAAGCAGTTGGTGTAGAGGTAATTGAAGTCCTGCATGCCTGGAAGAGAAGCAGGGCATGGCTCCCTTCCTATTCCCATGTCCCAGTCATCCTGGTCCATCTTTCTTTGACTAGAACCGTCTCACTCTCCTCCTTGGTACCACAGGTGCAGCCTCCTCCCTGCCTGACAGTGAGACTGGAGCCTTCTCCACCCATGCAGCCCTCCCCTTGTGGCTGCCCAACTCTCTTTCAGCTGGATCATTCACCAACCTGCCTTCAGAAGCCCAGGGAGGCTGGGTACCGCAGGGGCCTATACATCTCTTCCAGTTCCTCTTCAATCTTTTTTCTAGTCTTCCGTGTTGATTTTTCAGTTCTCTCATTGTGCCTTTTTTAATCAGATTTTTCAGGAACCAGCAGTTGCCTTCCCTTTGGTCATGGTTTTGGGTTTTGATGGAATTACACCATAGGATTTTCAAATACACTAACAGATTAATGCTTCCTTCGTCTAGCAGCACACTGGACGAAGGTCTCTGCATTTTCTGTGGCTCTTTCCCAAGCCATTTCCTGGTCTGAGATACAAACACCGGAATGGTGTCTGGTAATGGGCGCAGTCCTGTTACCACAGTCCTTCCCCATCCCATCCCATCCTGTCCTGAGGTTTCTTGTCTATCCCTTCACCTCTTTTTGCTGTGGGGGGTGCTCACCTGCCCAGCCCTTACCTTTGCTGAGCGAGTACCAGGATGCCCCATTTGTGATGCCATCAGCAAAGTAGTCCCCGCAGTTCCAGCCCCGGTGCATCCAGCTGTGGGCGTACGAGTAGGTCTTGGCCAGCTACAGAGGGAGCAGCCAGTGGTCACTGCTCCAGCCCCGCATGGCTGGAGAACCTGCCTGGCTCTGGATAAAACATGCTCCCTCCTTTGCTGAGGAGCATGGGAGGGAAGTCAGACAGGAGACAGCTCCTGCATTTTACTGCCACAAAATACAACGTGAGGTGTCCAGGACCTCTACAAGATGGAGGCAGATGAAGGTGAAGGAGGAAGAGCAGAAATCTGGCAAGTGGGAAACTTGTTGATGGCTCAAGTGGCCTCTGCCCTGCTTGTGCTGAGAAGAGGAGGAGCAGAGGGCACTGGACCCATGCAGGAACACTTGGCCCCACACAGCAAATGGCACTAACAGGGGGAAAAGATACGCGAAGAAAACTAACCAGTATCAGTCCTGGCAAATGCCAGATACATGCCAGGGGAATTTGGATTAGGAAAGAGTTTGGGCAACTTCTGGTTCTAGCAACCACTTGTTTGTTGCCCTTACTAAGATTACTGCTTATTTTTAGACATGAAGGCAGGGCTAAAACTGGGCTGCTGCATCCAAAGCCAGTCTTCTGCGTAAGACACAGTTTAGGAGAGACTGGCATTTGCATTTTCTAATGCAAACTCTATACCCTTGTATTACAATTCCAGTTTCAGTGTAATATTCTGTCAGCAGGAAAACAGTTACTTTTCTGCATTTCTGAGTCCTGAGGCCATGTGGGTATCATTAGCCTACGCCCCAGACTGCAGCCTCTACATCTGGGTCTCAGCCCAGCCGTGATCCCTGGAGGTCCTGACAAGCCCCTGCAGATTCTGCTTCCAGAGAAGGCTGAACTCCAGCTTGGACTTATTTTTCTCATTAACTGTTCTGATGCAGACTTACTTTGTTTTGTGCTGGGTATTTCCTAATGGAAGCAGTGACCGAAGGCATTGTTTTCTAGGATAATGAACAAAAACCACAAGCTTCAGCTAGCACTAACAGGATCAACAGTACAGACTGATGCATTCCCTGATGTCTGCTTACGCTCCTGGAGCTCTTGCTGTTTGTTGTAGTTCTTGTTCTTCACCATACACAAGCCCCTCCTGAGCACACACCTCCCTTATCCTGGTCTTAGCAGGCCCCCAGCCACCTGTCTAGGAGAAAAACCCTATGCATGCTAGGATGGTGTGGCAAAGCTGGGTGCAGCTTCCAGCTTTGGAAGAGCAGGTTGTTATTGAGGATAGCAGTGGTATTTGCTGTCCTCAATAGGGGAACCCAAGCATGGCATGGACAAGGAGGAGGCTCCTGAGGGTTAAGACTGGCCTGTCCTTGTGGCCAGTCTTAACTGGGACTGGCTCACAGGGACTGCCCTGACCTGGCTCCTGAGCCAGTGGCTGGCAGAAATGCTGTAGTCTGCTAATGGTTATTTCCAACACGTTTCTTGGCCCAGCTCCTGCATGACGCAGTGACCAGAGCTCCTGTCCAGCTCTCACTCTGCACCGTGCCAGGGAATGTCCTCACCCAGTGTGGCCGTGCTCACCTTCTGAAACAACTTATCATCAGGGGTAGGTGTGTTGACCGTGTGCCGGTGGCTCCTGAACCGCTGATCCTGGGACTTGTCATAGGGGTAATTTGCCACCACTGCTCCACCGTGCAGATTGGCTGAGAGCACAAAGTTATAACCGCTGATCCACTGGATCACAGCCAATGTCTCTGGCTCCACCTGTAAGGAGAAGAGAGAAGGAGACAGACAGAAGAGCTCAGTCATCTCTGTGCCAACTGCAGCTCCATGCCAGGCTGTGGTGTGATTGGTCATGTCACACCCTGTCCTGCAATGTGTCTGCTGCAGCTCCTGCAGCTTTCTTTGTTCTCCAACGACTGCCCTGATACACAAAACAGGCTCCTCCTGTGCATACCCTGGTACAGCTCCCCGAGCAAAACCCCAAAAGCTGAGGCACAGGTGTTAGCCAGCATGTGCCACCTCCTCTGCCCTGTGCATTGCAACCTGCTCCCCCAAGCAGGCTGTGATGTCAGCCTCTCCTGGCAGAGGTGCAAGCTGTAATATGGAACCAGAATTGCATCCCTGCTCTGCAGACTGAAGGCTCAGAGAAGGAGACAAGCACCATGCAAGCCGAAGGACAGTGTATTTGCTTGCATGCTGAGACACTCTGAGAGGATGCTGTAAGCCCTCATGGCAGCCCAGACTGGTACCTGGCTTTTCCAGTTTTCAGGCAGTGGGATGTGGTGATTTGGCCCGCTGATCTCCCTGCTGTAGTACATGAGTGTGTTGAGGTCAGGGAAGTTGCGGTTCAAGTCCACTCCATTGGCATTGTTCCTCCCTGTCAAGTACCCGTTGCTCTCTGGGCCCTGTGGGGCAAAGGTGCATCACAGGAGTGAGTACAGGATGGGTGCAGTCAGGTTGGGTGTCAGAGAGGCAGAGACTGGCCCAGTGCCTTTGAGTCACAACATGTGTTATTGCTGGCAGGAAAATAAAGAGTATTGGTACTGGCAGGGAAAATCAATAACCGTATCTTCATTTTCCAGGGTGACAGAGTAAGCCACAAGACAAATAAACAATTTGCTTTAGCTGAAAGAACCACAAATATCTCCCTGAAGTCTAGCAGCACAAAGAAATTGGTGATCTTTTTGGGGAAGGACTAGGGGGCTTATTTCTCCCCCATCTCTCATGTCCCTGCCTGCTTATGACAGTAGCATTTAACCATCACTTTCCCAGTCTAGGGCAGGGGATTTGCATTGACCCTCCTGTGACAAATAACTTCTAGGGAGAGTAAGACAGGTATAGGAAGTCTCCTCCATCAGCTGCCAAGGTCAGCTGTGGCAGGACACACAGCATGAGTCCTTGGTAGGGAGGTGAGAATCAGTGACACCAGTTGAGGGGGACAAAATTGGTAGGGCATGTAGAGAAAGGATTCCCCCTCCTCCTAGCTGCAGCGAAGAGGATCCCAAAGGGATTTGAATGGCTTTCTGTCCCTACCCGTCTGGAGGAGGCGATCACTGCCTGGTACCTGCTTGGCAGCCACTTCGTACCCGTCGGGGTTCATGGAGGGCATGATGTGGATGCGCGTGTCATGGATGAGGCGCGTGATCCGCTCGTTGCCCCGGCGGTACTCCTCGCAGAGGAACTCAGAGAGCTGCAGCAGCAGCTCGCGGCCCAGCACCTCGTTCCCATGCATGTTCCCAACATACTTGAACTCTGGCTCCACTGGAGAGAGCAAGAGAGTGATGCCATCAGCCAGGGCTGGGCTGGGGGGAAGAGCAAATTCCTACCACAGGAAGCCCCAGGCAAACCCAAGGCACACCCAATAAATGGTACAAAATGACTCTTTCCCTTGAAAAATGCAAACCTCAGTGAAGGAGAATGGCATAGTTCTCATATGGGCTCTGCTCCATTTTGCCACAGCACCCTGGGAGCAGCTCAGACTCTCCTCCAGGTTGCTCTGGGCCTTTGGAGCACACAAGAGGAGTATTTGCAGGTGGTTTGGTCTTGGGTTGGTGAAAGGCACCACAAAAGGATGAGGAAGCACTGGCAGGATTGCCCTGGGCTGCCAGAGCCTCACAGCTCTCTGTGGTGGGTGGCAGTGGAGGGGATAGACCTTGTCTCCCACCTCTGCTCTTCTACATTTGCTCTCAGTGCCTGTCACCAGCATGGCACATTCCTGGCTCTGCATCTCTCCTTCCCCTTTACCTGCCTCCAAGGTCAAGGTTGATGCCATCCTCACCCTCAAGGGAAAAGAGCCTGGAGAAACCCTCTGCAGCTGAGCTCAATACGGATCAAACTGTCCCTCAGGCAGCTCCACTATGACCAAAACTGTCTCTTGCCACTGACTTTTCTAAAATGAGGTCTCAAAATACAGACTTGGAGACCACAGGCAGACAGTGCCTGGGAACAGGACTTGCTGCTTTGCTGATGGAGAGGCAGGACATGTGAGGGACAGGTTGTGCTTTCCCAGCCTTTTAAAGCAGTTACTTGTGGGAAAATAAAATGTCACACTGCAGGCTGGAGCCAGCATTGGTAGAACGAAAGACAACAGGGGAATTCAGTTAAAAAGGGAGCCTGACTGTCACATGAAAGAGCCAGGAAATAAAGGGTGTTGTTACAATGTTGGCTTGCCAGATCTTGAGATTCCCATTGCACTGTGAGCTTTCTGGACACCAGCAGGGATCAGACTCGCAGTGGCAGCGTGTGGTCCTGCTGCCAGGTATGATGTCCATCAGGATCCCTGAGGTAAAAGGCATCACATTCCCAGATTGTGAGCTGCTGCTGCAAAAGCCCCTGTGTCTTTACTGCATTAAAAGGAATCTAATTTTAGCTAAAGATTTTGCTTTTCCACGTCTTTTGATTGCTGTGTCTCAGTACAAGACACCAGAGGTGGGCAACATATTTTGATCTTGTTAGATTTCAGGGACATGACAACTGATTTAGTTAGATAATCCAGTTATTAAAAATACAGAAAAATCCTGGGCATATGTGCAGCCTTTAAAAAAAATAAGGTTTCAGCAGGGATTCTCTGCTTTGTTTGAGTCTGCAGCAGGATTTGTCAGCCTTTTTCAGCAAGCAAACTCCTAAACTTTATGTATATGGACACACAAGCTCTAATTACTGCATGTAAGCCCACTGACTCTGAGCTTGTTTTTCAGAGTCACTTTTCACGTCCTTCAAGGAAGTCCACAGTTTCCCAAACTTCTCCTGCTACAAGCTGAAAGTGACGGCCTGAGAGTGGCCCATGCTACAAGCAGGGCCACAGGTCCAGGCTGCCTGCCTGGGGCAGGGGAGATCTGAGTCATCTCCTACAGCCTTTCCAGCTGCTTTCATGTGGTTCTGCAAATCTAAAATCCAGTGGTGCACTGCCAGGGCCCTTTGCTCACTCCGTGCCTTCAATCAGCCCTTGATGTGCTGTGGAGGTGCCCCAGACGCCCTCAGCACCACACAGGTTTTCCTGTGCTGGACAGGGCTGTCACAGAGGTAGTCAAGGTGGGAAGCCTCCCATCCCACCTCCTGGCACCCCTGAAAATGATACTCTGGGCCACAGGAGTGGAGCAGTATGCCTCAGTGCAGTGCTGCCAGGCATGGGGTGCTGTGGGGTTTGTGGGGGCTGCTCTACTGAGGGGGGCATGGGTTCTGCTCACCCCTGCAGCCCCGCTGGCAGTTTTTCACATGAGTTGGCTGTCTGCACTTGTTTAACCACATCAGCCAGGATATGAAAAGGCAAAAGATCCTGCAGAAAGCAGGGAGAGCTCTGTCCTTATCTGTAGCTCAGGGACACAAGGCAGGGATGCCAGGGAACCCTGTGTGCAGTCCCCCAGCCTGGAGAGGCAGCCGCTCTCTTCAGGCCCCCTGGGGCACCTGGCTGCCAGCAAGGTCTGGCTCGGCAGCATCTCCAAGCTGCACAGGCAGCAGCTCAAGGGGCCACTGCTGCCAAGGTTCCACAAGGCCACGTGGCAGCAGGTGGAGATCCCCGAGACCAGCCCGCCACTGGGGCTGCACAGCCCACGGGGCTCGGAGGGCTGTAGAAGCCCGGCGCCCTCTCTGCCGGGGTCCTTGCTTGCTGTCCTTCTGGCTTGGCCGTCTGGAGGAGGAAGGGCCGAACACTTTCTCTCCTGTCACTAGCCAGCAGCACAGGGCAGAGGGCGGGTGCTGCCTCTCCTTGCCCGAACAACGCTATTTCGGGAGGTAGTGCGGGTGGGGTGCTGGGATGGACTCTTCTCTCGCATTAGCTTGGGCTGAAAACTCAGAGCTCCGTCCAAAGTACGCGCCTGGGCCACGCTGCAGCTCACGCAAGCACAGTGCACGGCATGGAGCTTAAGTGCGGGCTGGGCGTGCGCGTCCCTGGGCTGGCTGCGGGGTCCTTGGCGGACACTGCGCTGCCTGGCACCTGGGCACTGCCAGGAATCCTGTCTGGAAAGGGACACACCCCCCACCCAGTGCTCCAACGCTGCCGCGTGGCAGGCAGTGTGGCAGCGAAGCCCGTCCTGTCCGAGCGCTGTCCCCATCCCTCCGTACTCACGGGGCTCGTGGATGCCCGGGTAGTCGCTGAACTCCAGCACATAGAGGTGCCGGCCCTCGACGCTGCGGCCGATACTGTAGATGCGGGTGACGTAGGGGCACTGGCTCTGCACGCGGAACAGGGCCTGCACCAGCTCCTCGTAGCGATGGTGGAGGAAGCTGAGGGCGGCCGCCCCCTCGAGCAGGAGCAGGGCTCCCACGAGGGGCCGCAGCCACCGCGCCATCCTCCCGCGGCGCTGGGCGCCCGGACCAGCTCCCAGCCCCGGCTCCCTCCCAGCCAGGAGCTTAAAGTGCAAACTCCAACCAGCTCTTTCCAGCTGCCGAGTGCCAGCCCCCTGCACCTGCGGGCGGGGGGTAGCGGGGGGCGGCGGGAGCGGGGCGCGCCGGGGCCCCGCGGCGCAGGAATGCTCCCCCCGCCCG
>VYZT01064030.1:87331-123828 GCA_013400735.1 Pomatostomus ruficeps
CACCGAGCCCTCTCGCGGGGCAAGAGCCGACGGGGATGAGGATGGCGCCGGGGCGGCCTCGCTGCCCGCACGACTCCCGCAGCCCTGCCCGGCCCCTGCCTGCCCGGCCCCTGCCTGCCCGGCGCGGGCAGTTCCCACCGCTCCTCCCCGGCGCCCGGTCCCGGCTCCGCGCCGCGCCTCCTCTCCTGCCCCATCTCCTGGGGAAGCAGAGGAAACACCACCGCGGGTCAGTCGGCCCATCTGCCCGGCCCTGTTCGCCCGGCGATCCCAGTGCTCCCGAGATAAACAGAGGCAGTGACCTCCCCACAGCTGCCTGCCCAAACTGCCGAGCTGGGACGGCGCAGGGAGAGGGCACAGCAGCGTGGGATGTGTTGCAGGAGTTGTCTGCTGAGCAGGTACCATCACGGAGAACTCTGCTAGAGCCTGGTACCACCCTGCCCTGCTCTGGGAGCAGGCATGAGAAAGGTCTGACAGACACTGGGCAGCAAGAGATTTCTTAACTGTGTAAAGACAAATTAAAATCTCCTGCTGTCTGCTAACAAAGGGTTCCAAACTGTTTCTGGATATAGGGGAAGCTGGTTCCCCTCCACCCCTCTGCTGCCCTTATCCCATTGGGCATCAGACGCCTCATGGTCCCTGCTCTCTGCCCACTGCCAGAGGCAGCCTTACTTTGCAGCCTTGCCCCACGAGTCTAAAACTGGAGCAGCCTAGTGGCTCTGACAGAGGTATTTACTAGGACAGCCCTGACACAGAGCCCAAACATGAGCACAAACAGCTGAAAAATTTACCATCATGGCTGGACAGGCCAAAGGCTCCCTTTGGTAACATGAGCATGCTATTCTCCTCTACCCAGGCCATGCTAGAAAGGAGCTCCTCTGGCCATCAGTAATGGGCTGCCCAGGATACTCAGTGCCATGCCAAACATTTGCTTTCCCTTCAGCCTTGAGGTGGCTCTGTGCTGCATTGCTCTAATTTCTGTGTCAAGGGTTGCTTTGCCCAGCAAAGCAATCTCTATTAGTGCTTTCTAGCACTAGTGCTTTCCTACCTGTTCTCCACATCTGCTTAGGCTGCTGACTGCCTTTCTAACTCGGTTTTCCAGGAAGAGTAGTGGTAAAACCAGGGAGTCCCTGTTTATAGACTCTGATGCAAACAGTATAGGCTAGTGGGCAAGGCACATGGCTTTCCTGCTCGTGGCTTGGCTTACTCAGACTTTGTAATACCCAACTTTCTTCTGCCCCAGCCCACCATAGTGGTCTTTTCTCTCCTTGACCCTTTGCCTTCTTGGTCTTCTGCCCCATCTGCACAGTTCCCTCTTACCCCTGTTTTTGAAAAAATATCCTTTTGAAGAGATGACCAGAAAAAGAAAAATATTATACAAATATAGAGATGGCACTAACCATATTAATACCTTCTCCTAGTTAAGCTTCATCCCACCTCGTCTCTGCTTGTCAGCCAGTCTGAAAGCAACACACATTCAGGAGCAGGAATGGCATTGCTCCCCTCTGTAGCCAGGTAACAAGAATCAGTGCTGGAGGTGATAGCTTCTCCTAACACGTGCAAGAAACTGAGGCAAAGTGGCTGAGGCTGTGGCATGGCGAGCATGGGTACGGTAGGACAGCTCTCGTCTCTACAGCAAGACATGTCTGGTGGTATTCTGCAAAGCTGGCAGCCCACATGGCAGTGGGAAATGCCTTCACCTCCTTCACATCTCTGCTCCCAGGGCTTCTGGGTGCCTGTGGAGCTGCTCCCTTCCCAGCCTTCAGCAATGAAGGCCATGTGAAAGAGTCGTAGGCAGGTTTCCAGCACTACCCAGGGTTACTTGGCAGCCAGAGCGTGCTAGGCAGGGCTATAGTAAAATAGCACAAGCCCCATGTTTGGCCAGTTTTCCCTCTCCCCTTTCCCTTCCTAGGCTGCTTTCTGTAGCCTGGAACAGCAGTGGCAGATTTGGAACTGCAGTGCTGCCAAGGAACACATGAGGAAAGCTCCTGCTCTCCCATGAAGACAAGCAACACTGATGTGAAAAACAACAGCAAAAAAAGAAATGCCAGACCATTAGAGCCTAAAAAGGAGCCATGGGCAAAATCTCATGTGGGTGGAGAACACATCTCACACACTACTAGGTCTGGAGAGTTAGTCAGCCTTATCCATAGCAGCCTGTTATCAGGCAGCAGGTTTAAAGCATACAAAAGCAAATAGTTTTGCACAAAAAACACAATGAAATTACATCATCAAAGCTGAAAGTTAAATGAGTGCAAAAGAGGATAAGATGAATTCGTAGAGAACAGGGGCACCCACAGTTATCAGATCTTGAAGCAGTCATTTGATCACGAATTTCCTAAGCCCCTGATGGGTAGAAGAGAAGGATTATGCTGTTTCCCTAACTATCCCTCTAAATCCTCGCCCACCACACACCTGGAGATGAGTGCCAATGCGCTGCCTGTTTGATCTGACCTAGCATGGCCCTTACACATTCTAGGAAAATGACAACCTAATGAATCTTTAATCCAATAATAATTTGGACATGTTTGAAAACACTGATGAAAGCAGAAACAAACAATATAAAATGTTAGAACTTAGAAACGGTGAAGGAAGTAAATAAGGACTTAATTTGGAAAATGCGGCTAATATATCTGGGATGGATCATACGCTTCCCCACCCGCCACCCAGATGTTCAAAAATGGAGAGACCTTAAGGCAGTGGGAGAGAGAGGGGGAGCAGGAATCCTCTGTGCCACTGTGATGAGAGCGAGAGGAATGCGAATGTGAGCCCTGTCCCCCCATTGCTGCATTGCTGATGGTCACAGGCGGCAAGGAGCTGATTCCGCTGGAACTGGCCATGGAAAGACTCCATCTGATGGGTTCATTTTAGTTCTGGCCATATTGTTAACAGAGGAAGACTGGAAAATTTGAGGAAAGTTCAAGCTAATAGCTGTAAGAATGAGCAAACTGTGGGAAGTGTATGCTGAAAGAAAAATAACAACCATGACAAGCGTTGTTTGCCTTGGCAGAGCTATAGCTATGGCTCTGGCTGCACACAGAGACACACAGCCCTGTGAGCAAGGGGCACAGGCCCACTGTCCTTTACCTGTCTGGGGGGCTGGGAAGGCGGGCTGCAGTGCCAGCATGATGCCAGTGGGGCTGTCTGGGGGAGGAGAGAGAAAATAAGAACAGGGGACCGCCTCTGTCCAGTTCACAGCAAGGGAGAACAAACTGCTTTGAGGCGGTCAGGATGAAACTAAGGCAAGGAAAGATGTGGTTTGGGCACTAGCAGCCTTCCTGGGAGTGAGGCAACCTATGTGAGGTGCCCAGAGCCTGAGAAAGACCACAATGCCTTTCTCTACCAGGAGGGGATGCTACCCATCCAGCAGGAACTTCAGAGCTGACCCAGGAGAGCATCAAGGAACTGGCAAGAGAGGAAATCATATCTCAGGACTTTTCCATGTTTAGTGCCAGAAGCTCCATTCCATTACTGGCAAACTCCCATCTTCTGGAAAACAGCATGAAAACCTTTCTGGCATCAGTTCAGAAGTCTTTATTATGATAAGCATACAGAGATTTGTGTGTGCATCAAAACAAAGATCCATTTCTTTGGGGCTGGGCCACGGAAAGAAAACACATGGCCTGGGTGGCAGGGACTGTTGTCCTCAGTGTGTCTGCCCCAGTCCCTTCTGAACAGGCTGTTGAGCCTGTGACAAAGCTGGCAGCCCTGCAGAGCCTGCACATCCTGCCTGGCACAGAGCATGGGAAGAATTAGGGTAGAGAATGAAGGGGCACACATCCTGCCCAGAGATGCCCTTGGAAAAACTGGAAAGCCCTGGCCATGCCAGCACTTCCAATCAGCCTCCCTCTGCAGAGGTGATGGCCCCACTTCTGAGAGCTTTTTTCCAAGTGGAGGCCCCACTGTGCTTTGCTGTAGGGCTGGAGAAATCTGCTGTAGCCTGTGCACAGAGGAGAGGCAGCTTTATCAGGGGGAGAGTGAAAGGTGCTTGGAGCCTGTGATGGGGAACGGTTTTCCTGCAAGAGGTGAGGATGCTGCAGGTACCCAGGCTCTCTCTTCTGACAAGTTCCAGTAGCTTTGCACCACACTGGACACTTGGCTGAACGTGGCAGAGCTCATAAAAGTCATCAGTCCCAGGGAGACCAGGCTGATCTTGCACTCCGCAAAGCTATCAAATTGCTCTGCAAGGAACCTCCCCAAAAATGGGCCAAGCAACATTTGAACCCAAACCAGAGACACTCATCCCACCTTGCTGCAGCACATCTCAGGGTTTCCTAGGAGCTCAGGAGAGCTCTCTCTTCTAGGAGAGACCAAGGTCTGGAAGCTTGGCAGTGCAGCAGAGCTGAATAGTGAGTGAATATTTGCTAGACAAGAACATGTGATGTTAAAAGATGCTTTAGCTAGGAAAAGCAAAATGGTACAGCAGGTAACATCTAGAAATTAAAGCCAGAAGCTATCAAATTAGAAATAAGGCACAGGTAATTATCAGTGAGGCAGATCAACTGTATTAACAAGAGAAATGTTACATTATTACTGGCATGTTTGGAAACTCCCACCACTGTCATTAATGGTCTTCATGTACATGTTGGGTGGCTCTGGAACACACATTCGAGTTGAATACTGCTGGATCAGGTGCAACACAGAAGCAAAGAAATTAATGCTCATAAACTTGAACTCCTTGATCAAGGATTTTGAGTAGCCTTCAAAAATAAAGCCCTGGAGTAACAGGAGAAATGGGGAGAAAACAATCGTGGGCCGTTCTGTGAATGTTCACATACAGGCAGTGACATGCAATGGTCTAACCCTGACAGGATGCCTTCAGTCAACCAATTCCTGGAGCCTCAGCCCGCTCAAGTGGCATGTCTGTTGTCACCTTAGAAGTTGTGATCCTAGAGAGATTGATTTATGAATGGGGCCTAAAAGTCATAAGGTGTGAAAATATGGTAACATATGTTGTATTTATCTTAGTTTGGGGCCTTTAGGTTGTGCTCAAGTCATGTTTAAAAAAACGCCAAAACTCAGATCAAAAAGTAGATAATTAAGATAGGAGGAGTAAGTGAAGATGCCAGCTGCTCACCTTGCTCCAGAATCAGGAGCTAACAATATCAGTACTACGTGACTTGCAATGAAGATACAAAACATTGTAAAAGCTCTTTTCCCAGGTATTCGGTGTTTTCCTTTGACATAAATGCTTAACAGAGGCAAGAGGAGCAGACTGGCACAGGCATTCTTTCCACACCAACTTCCACATGGATTTTTTGCGTCAATTTCTGACATGTCCTAATGGAACTGCCAGTTCTCACCATGGACACAACAGAGCAGCTGCCAAATCCTCAAGGAGGTCTCAGGAGAGGAACTGGAATTCTGCAGGTTTCCATGCTGTTCATGGGAAGGATGGATGCACCAGCTCAACTGGGGAGCTTCTCCAGGGCATCTACTCTGCTACGAAGGCTGCATGTGCAATGAAGCTGGCACGAGAGGGGGTGTGTTGCAAATGAGGCTGTCTGGGCAGCAGAAGCAGCTCTGATTACACGTTTCTCCTGCATGCCTTCCAGCCATGACCAAAACCTACTGCTCATCTCTCTTCTACCTATCTTTGCTGCAACAAACAGAAGGAAGACTGCATCCCTAGCTGAATTCCGGCATCGCAGTGTATTTGCAGAAAAAACAAAAACTGGTCAATGGACTGGAGCTGGTGAAGGTCGTCTGCAGATTGAACTGGATAACCTGCTTGGGGGAATATTCTTTGAATAGCACATGTTTCAGTGGAACCACATGGAAGTCAAAATGGCTCATATTGAGAGATAGTGATGTAGGATGTGAGACAGAGGCTGTTCTGAAATACAGTGACTGGGAAAAAAGACTGAGTTGCAATAGTCCAGCTGGACTCAACAGCCTAACAAATTTTTGTTAAGTGAGCAGAGCCAGAGATGTATGGATGGAGAATATAGAGTATAGATCAAAACCAGATATATACACAATTAATGACTCTACTACCATTCACTGCTGAAAACTTTGGTGTCCAAGTTTCAGAAAGATGTAAAACTTTTAAAAGAAGTGGAGTTGAGAGCTACAAGTGAGGTCAGCACAGAGCACTTTACAGATTGAAATCCAATCTATTTAATAGGATATAATGACAACTTGCAAGCACCAACAAGGAGAAGGGATTTTAATAGCAGTGTTACTCAGTCTTTGGGAAATGGGCAGAACAAGATCCAACAGAAGCTGAAGCCAGCTAATTCAGAGCAAAAATAAGACACAGATTTTTGGAAGAACAATGATCTGCCCAAAGATCTTAACACAGGACAGGGTAGATTTTCCCCTTACCTTTAGGTCCTTCAATATATTAGGGCTTCTACTTCCAGGCACAAAGTAGAAATAACTGGGTGGCATTTTCCAGCCTAGACTGTGCAGAGGGACAGACTGGGAGAGCTCTGTGTCTGTGCTTGCCTAAAGGAGAACGCATTATTGGGGTTGCGCATCCTGACCCTCTCCACACTGCCTACACCTTTGCTCAGGGAAACAGGTGTGTGTTTGCTATGCCTTCCTCTCTATGATATCTGCTTTTTTTTGGCCTCCACATTTACAGGTCATTAGGAGAAGAGATTTCCGAGATTTTGTGGGAGGTAGACAGGCACCAGTGGTTTCTGAGTGTTCTTACAAAAACAGATTTCTGACTTACCTCTCTTCTTTTTGGACCGAGGAATGGAAAAACATAAGAAAGTGATTCATAAACTCAATCAGTGGCATCATCCTAGTTGTGTGCTAGAAGATGGGCTGCAGTATGTGCACTCATGAGCCCTGGGTCTTATGGCCATAGGATAAGCCTATGCCATGAGGGAAGGAAAGGCAAATCTTCACTAATTTTGCTGGTGGAAAGAGTGGTTCAATCTGTGCATACTCATGCTGGTTAACTGCTGCCAGCTGCCTAGAGGAACATTAGCTAATGAACACTTTCCCTAGATTGGAGGCCGCTGTGTTATCAGCACAGTGACCCTGGATTGCTTTAGTGGGTCTGTGCCTGAGGGCACACTGACCACACTGGAGTCCCTGCAGACATGAACAACCACTACTGGTTAAGGAACCTGGGCCAGTTCAGGCTGTTCCTACAAAACCCAGCAATGCCTGGCTGGGAACTTGTGGCTTGATGTACCTTAGAGACACAGGGATGGCTCAGTGCAACAGCGAGCCAGCTTTGGTCCAGCAACAACATCAGGAAGACATGGGAAAAAGGCATTTTTCCACCTGCAAAAGGAGCTGACAGCCGACAGAGCCCAGTTAAGGGCTGATGACCACAAGCACACTCAGTTTCTTCATCCTCATCCCTTCTTTTCCCAGAGGGGTATTTGGGAGCCTGACCCACCTTCAGGGGCCAACCAGGTGCACGTGCTGTACCCAGCTGTAGGCCTGTGAGAGCTCAGGGCACAGGGAGGTGAGCAGAGGTGTGCTGGTGCAGAAAGGGCTCTTGGGAACAGCTTCAGCGGAGAAGGAGCAGGATCACCCTGTATGTGATAGCTCCCAAGAGCTCAGTGGGATGTGTGACCCTGAGATAACCCTTGCAGGAGCACTGGCTCCCAAAGATTGCTGCCACTTTTCTCTTTATAATGCCGTGCACAAGGCAGAAACCAACAAGCAGCAAAATTTCATTGAATGAAAGTACAACCCATTCAAGGAGGGGACACCAGCTTGTCTGTCCTTGGCAGAGAAGGTGGTGAGCCCGATGTCCCAACATCTGTCAGTGCAAGTGTGGTTCAGAAGAAATAAATGCCCTTGTACAGTCAGTAGCTTCAGTGAGAGGGATTCTGCAGTACAGCCTGCTCTGCTGGGGTCTCCTAGCCCTGAGCAGCCAGGATGACATGGCTCCTCTCCCCTTCAGGTTCTTCCTAAACAATCCCCTTCTGCAGGCACTTGGGCTTGTGGAAGAGAAGCCAGGCAAACAGGAGCACGGACACCAGCACAAGGGAGCACAGCACCATCAGCCCCACGTAGCTGCCATAGGAGAGAGGGGGCCCAGCTGGCTCCTCTGCAGGGATCATGTTGGTCAGGTTCAGCATGTAGCCCAGGGTCCAGCCTGCATCACTGCTGCCAATCTGAAAGGAGAGAAGAGCAGAAGCAGTGCTGGGAGGCTGTCTGTGGCATTGCTGGAGCAGTGGCACCCCTGGGGATAAAGGGCCAGGCTGTGCAGCAGAGACTGTAGAGAAGTGCTGGGGTAGAGCCCTCCCCCCCCACAAAACACACCTTTCCAAGGAAGTGGATCATTTGCCAGTTATTTTCTGTGAACTCATAGCCATTTTCCAGGAGAGAGAGGATGTAGGCTCCAGAGAAGCAATATTCACTCAGGTACTTTTCTTTGATGTGGTGGTATGCTGTCTTCACCTAGGGAAGGAGGCAATCACCAGACTGTTAAACACACCTCCCCACTGCTGCAGCTTGTGCCTGAGCATCCACTGCAGGTACTGGGGGGATCTTCCCCATCTTGCTCTGGAAATTAACCCCACCCATTTATCCTACAGAAAAGTATCAGCAGCCCCAGTCTACTGCAAGAAGAACTGCTCACCTCTTGCCAAGGCCGGGCACAGAAGCTCTCAATGGTGCTGGTCACTTTGTTCAGGGCAAGAGGGTTTGGTTCACTGGTCAGATTCAAGAAGTTCATCACAAAATAGAATGCAGAGAAAGCCTGAAGGAGAAAGATTCTTTTAATCTGACTAGGCCACAAATCCCGCAAAAGAAAATGAGTTTATTTATAGAAAGAAAAATATAAGAAGCTACATCACACACACAAGAGCAGGAATATTTTCAAGAGTGATGTCATTTTGAGACATAGACCTCAGAGCTGCAGAGAGATGGAGGCAGGAATTATGATATCCTGAAGAACTTGTGTGAGTTCTCTCCTTTACAGTGGCACACAGTGAACGCTTATTGCCATCATAACCATGATGCCATTTTGGCAACTGAGTGAGATGAGTGTGCAACCAATATCACCACAAAGAGCAGAGGTGATGGTCTGTACAGAGCCCCATCATATAATCCAAAGTCCAGAAATGCCATCTCTGACCATGGCCAGTAGCTGATAGGTAGGAGGCATCTTATTAACAGGGCAAGGGTGTATTGGTGGTTCTGTGGAAAGCCTCACAATCACTGAGGTCTTGCAGCTCTGGGACTGATGGTCAGCATGGTGTCACACATAACGTGTGTTCAGAGCGTGCACTGTCTCCTCATCATGTCTGGGAAGCAGACAGGTGAGCTGACTGGTTCCAGTAGCACTCAGACACTGCTGGGTGAGTTTCAGACCTGGCACCACCACTGACCTCAGGAGAGAAGGTTTGCAGCAGCAGTGTTCCTGCCTGCAGCAGGCTCTCCTACCTCTGGTGCTGGACATCAGGAAGGACATCTTAAAAAGTGAATAAACAGAGTACCCCAAGGAGATGGGTTAGAATCGGAACAGTGCAGTACTGGTAGGCCAGTGTTTACTGGGGTAGCTCTTAACATCTGTCCTCACAGCAAGTGCAGCACTACTTTTGTTGTTACATGTCCAAAAAGCCATCTTGTAAAAGATTTCCTGCCTCAGTCATGAAGAATGCACTCTAGCATTACTCTGAATTTCTGCTCTTCTGACATTCTGGATTATAGAGAGTTGAAGAATGAGTGAAGACTCACCCCAAAATCCCCTTGTAATGGAGGTAGGTATATCCCATTGAAGGAGCAACCGGAGTAAGGACAATTGGTTTTGTTGAAGAGTTTCTGGATGTTTTCTCGGCACTTTTGATAGTCTCCCTCTCCCTTTATGTACAGCTGGCTGAAAGGTAATTGCTTTTTCTTGTCTGATGTGCAAGGGTTTTTGAAGAAGTCACTTATATTTATAGTCCTCTGATAACCCTGGTGAAAGCATGGGTCAGGGAGACTGCTGCTCTCCACGGTCTGAAAGTAAAAATCAATCCAAACTGTTACACTTTGCTCTAGAGTAACACTCTGGAAAAGAACCATAAGGAAGGATGACACTTGTCACAGTACATCACAACCAGGTGCACACACCAGGTCAAAGGGATGAGGATGGCTCAGGGCACTGGCTGTGCAGAGAAAGAGGTGGGTACTGTCACAGCTTCCCTGCAGGACCCTGGGCAAATTAAATCACAGTTTGTGAAGCTGCACTGTTGGTTTGGGTTTCTCGGAGATGGTAAAATGTCACCTTCCCTGAGTACTTCATTTAAATGCAGTACTCTTGCTATCCCATGCCCAAGAATCAAGGCATCTCAAATTGGTAGTACTTTTGAAAGTATTGACTGTCAGCTCTTTGGGTACCTCATGCCCGGTCTATATGGAGAACAATGACATTTCCCTAATCCAGACTAAGAGGTGAGCTGGGACACAGCAACTTTTACAGCACCAGTATCCCAGAGCTGGAAGGGTCCATGATCTCCACGTGCAATTACAGGTGTACATGTACTTGCCTGTAGGTCCCTGGCCAGTTTCTGTTGCAGAGCCTGGTCCTTCCCATAGCAGAGAAAGCTGTGTGTGTACACTTGGTAATCCTTGCCATAGAGACGGAAGTAGAGCTGGTTCTCTGGGGACTCAGAAGAGAGTTCCTTTGATACAAAGGTAATCTGTGTGGAGGCTCCTCCAAGGTCTAGTGCTCCTGATGTCTCACTTGAGGATTTCAGGGAGTGTAGAAGCTTTTTCCAACCAGACTTGGGAAAAAAAAAAGCCCCAAAGTAAACCAGATACATCAGGCATGGAGAAGATTTATTTTGGGGAAATGAAAAGGAGAAAAAACTATGAGGAGAGAAGCAGAAGCACAGAACACAGAAAACATGGCAAGTCCTGGAGGGGGCATGAGATGAGAGCTGGAACAAGACACAAGAAAAATGCAAGCTTGTAAATACAGAAGATGGATCATGCCCAAGTGTTTGCAGGAGGACAAAGAATATGAAATCTAATACCATTGTTACAAGAAAAAACAGTCAACATACTTTTTGAGCTCTCAGAAGATTTATAAGCTCAACAGGAAAGAATCAAACTTTTCAGAAACAGAAATATCTTGGATCTGGAAGTGAGAAGGATGCTGTGCCCAAGCAAAATTATTGAAGATGCTGGTGTTTTATTTCAGTGCTTGAAGCCTGACCGTAATGGTGCATCCTGATACCACTAAGTATCAGGATGTACTCACAGCAACTGCTGAGGCAAGATGTGCAGCCTCCTTATCCCTGGTAAATGACTTACAAGGGAAGATAGGAATGACTTACAAAGTGCTACAAGCCAATGATTCAAATGTACTTGCTATAGATATACTACCTGCTTGAAATTGCCCAGAAGGTAGTTAATGGTGATCCATCCATAGGCTCCTTCTTCCTGACCAGTGATGATTCTGGCACCCTGGAAGTTGAAGGGAGCTAAGCGTAGTGTCATTTCTACTGAGGACAAGACTTTGTCAGCTGCACTTTCATTCTGCAACCTGGATGAATGGAAGAAAGGATGGAGTGACTCTGGCTGACAGCTCTCAGTAGTCTCTGTGCTTTATTCTGAGGAGGCAGGCTGCAACTCCCCACCAAGTGTCAATAATAAGAGATTGGTCATTCATATGGGTCATCCAGATGTAACTGGCCATGCTCCTCTCTGTCACACTTTGACAGCACAGCTGCCACCAGCTCTGACACTTACAGACCCTGCATCTGAGAGTGGTAGGTACTTGGAGCAGAGACCAGAGCTCTTGTTCTGTAGCATGTGTCCCGATAGGAATTGCACTGTGGAGACTCCTCTTACTCTATACTGTCACCATTAGAGAAGAAATCCAGCAGGTATCCCCAGGAAGATTTCCCAGGCAATATATACCTAAGATCAGTTCCCAGTCCTAGCCAGGAGAGGTTTGGGTCACCCTCATGAAAATCACAAATTGTAATTAAAGGAGGATATGATTATAAAGTTACCTTAGCCTCTGATGGCCCTTTGTGGGGAGTTGCAACATGTTTGGGCTCAAAAATCCTGGATTAGGCCTAATACCAGACTGTGGGGAAGTTTGAATATCCCTTTATTGTGGGGGTGTCTAGGCATCAGCTTGGGCACTGCTGATCTCCTGATGTCTCTGGGCTGCATGTGGAGCAGGAGGTGATGGAGGGTTGGAGTGAGTGGGTAAGCAATGGAAAAGTCCAGGGGACCCGGGGCTCAGAGAGGCCAGCAGCAGAGGAGGGTGTCTGGGCACAGGGTGGGCTGGCAGTATGTCCAAGGACTTTTCCTGAGAGGCCCCCACTGCACATCCCTGGTGATCCCAGGTGTGGTGCTGTAGGAGAAGGGGACAAGCCCTGCAGTACCTGAGAAGCCGCATGCCAGCTGTTGCTCCGAGGTAGACGGGTGTCTCTTTGTGCTGTGCTGAGGGAATCACCTCTTTTGCTTGTTGTAGGCACTGTGCCAGAGAGGGACCTGCCTTCTCTGTGGCATGGGAGTAACCTGAGATCCCAGGGCCTGCAAGAAGTAAAGACACTTCATTGTTCAGACTCCAAGCATAACCCCAGAATGCTGTCATGAGCAGGTGTGTTAAACCGTATCACAGACAGCAGAATCAGATTTAACCACCCCATTCCTGAGGAGTTTTAGAAATCCTACAGCACCAACTAAGCCCAATGCTTGTGGTGGGTAGTCACAGTGCTCAGCATCTGCCGCCCTTTCTCTGCAAAGCAGGCTATGAACTAGCAATGAGGGCTGAGAAAAACCAGTTCTTCAGCATGTCCCGAACATCTGCAGTCTCTTCTCTGAGTCTGCCTGGGTGTACCCTGGATCTGTGCCTGAAAATCCCTGACCCTTCTATGCTAGCTCCTCTGGGGGCAGATGCTGTCATTTGTTTGTGTACTTTATACTCACACTACAACACTGGGTGTTTTGCAGCTATTGCCTCTTATACTTACCCAAGGAAAAAATCATTGTCCCTCTCTGCCATGTGTCCCCTGGTTGCCTGGACTGCCCCAGGGCCAGGGCTTGCATGGCAGCAGTGGAGCCCCATTTGCTCCAGGTTGCTGTATGCTCAGCATGCTGCTCATGACGTGGGATGCTGCAGCACCAAGCAGCTATTACAGCAGCTGGATAACAGCAGGGCTCTCCCCTGCACTGCAGAGGCCTGAAAAGACCCCAGGTAGGTCTGACACCACCTCTGATCCCCTCAGAATGCAGCAATCCATGATGGTCTGTGCTATTCCTTGTTTTGTGCACCTCTGTTCTTCATTTAGGCCTTTCTAATCCATACAGTATCTACACAGCAATTAAATAGAATAAAAAAATAATCCAAGACATGCATAAGTTAAGCAACCTTGAGCCACAAGCCCTGTGCATAGCTTGCACAGAAGCCTTGAGATAGAGCAAACCATACTCTCCCCTCTCATTGCCTTCATCAGCACTTGAGCAAGAGTGCATGCAGACATTTTATTTATTTAAGTACATTCTTTGGTGTAGTTCTTTCCAAAAAGCAATTAATTCCAAGCATCCTAAAAACAAAGGAAAAAGTGGATCTATTTTTCTCCCCAGGAAGGTCAGGCACATAGAGCTCCCCATGGGAAGCAGTGGGATATATATTATCTCACAGATGTAACACTGTTTCTACTATTGGCCTCGTCCTCTAGATTTCTCCTCCCTCGCCCTTTTATTACATTATCTCTTCTTTATCCCACATCCCTTCCCCAGCTCCTTTTTCTCCTCTTACCTTCAACTTTACACACCTCCACCTGCTTCACCACCCCAGTATCGTTCTCCTTCTCTGCTGGCCACTCGTACACGTAGAGGTTGGTGTGGGACGATCCCGCATCCAGCACGATCCCATACTGTGGACAGAACAGAGCTGCTACCACACCTGAGGCACCAAACCAGACCCAGAGTGTTCTGGCCTCCACACAGGGGACCTGACACACACAGCCCATCTGTCTGGCAGCTGTGGGAATGGGTGTCACTGCTCTTCTCAGCAGAGCTGCAGTGCAAAACTTCCATCAAAGGATACAGGAGCAGAGAAACTGCAAATTTGGGACTGGTTACTTAAGAGACGATTCCCTGTGAAGCTGTAACTGTTTTTACCACAAAGATGCAAAACAAGATGTTCAGGTGCATGGAGCCAGAAAAGAGGCTAGCCAGAGCCAGCAAGGGCAGCAACATGAGCGCTATGGACACCTCCCCAGCTTGCTTTCCTCTAAGGGTACCAACTCATAATACCTTAATATTCTTCGGAAGTGGCTTGTTTTGGGTCACTGCTACAGCAATTAAAGCAATTACAGCCAAAGTAGAGAGGAATCCCAGGATGAGTAGAATCGTTCTTGTCGAGGACATCTTTGGTTTGGTACCTGCGACTGGAGCAGAAAAAGGATGTTAGTGTCCCAGTAGCCCATCTTACCTCACACCCCACAGGCATGTATTTTGTCATGTTCCTGCAGTCCCTTTGCACTGGAAGTATCTGTCTTTGCCCATAGGTTATGAATGGCCTGTGTTTGCAAAATGGGCACAATATGGTTATAAATCACACACTTTGCAGAACTTGTAGCCCTCTTAGTTCCTTAAATGCTACAGGCATATTTGGGATAACCTGTCTAACAGATTAAGATTTTTGTGGCTTAATATACGTGTTTAGCAATAGAATTCTGTAAAAAAGGCCACTTATGGCTGATAAAAATCATTGACAACCAATATGTCATTTTAGCTTTCAGAACCAATATACACATACCTGTATCTGTTAGTGGCTGTCTTTCACATTTTCCTGCTTTGGATCATTCTTCATGTATCCCACAGTCAAAACCTCATTTCACAACCTAGACTTTGCAACTGTTTGATAAAATACCATCTTACTACATGGAGCTTTAGAAAGAGAATCAGTGTATTTTCCAGATTTATAACTTTGATGTAATTTCAACACTGACAACAAATTAATAGCTCTAGGGGCCATACTTTCTCCCACTATGATATGAAATCCATTTCCACCAATAGTGATGCTCCATACTCAAAAGCACTGATCATCTGACTTGCATGAGAACTAGTTTCTCTTCTTCCTAAACAAAAATACTCCAGGAGATGTTTAGGAGTACATTACAGGTCATTCAGGAAGGCAATACCTCGGTGCAGGCAACCACACCAACTATTGTCACGCTCTGAGAAGGTGACTGAATCTGCTCTTCACCTGCATGCCAGAACTGGGGTTCCAGAGGTCTCTAGACCTAGAGACCCAGATCAGTGCTTCAAATCCATCCTGGAACTTCATGTCATGCATGCAAATGTGAAAAGCATTCAAGTTCTGATCAGGATCAGCTTCTAACTGCTCTGGTTTTATGTGAGAGGTGGTCCCAGGTTCCAGAACTATATAGTGTTACCTGACCTTACAAATGACCCTAAATCCTCAAGTTATTTTCAGAAGTTAGCCCAAGTGAAAAGAAGCAACGCACCTCTGGAAATCTCTAACTGTAGACAAATAACAGCTTTTTACCTTCTTAGAGAAAATGGAACCTAAAAGTTCCCAGAAAGCTTGCTTTGAAGGTGCTGCAGACAGGCCCACTGGGAATGTAACACTGGCCTGGAGCTCTGTGCTCGCTCTCACATGTAAATCTGCCGAGGTTAACTGTGAAATTTGGAAGCTTGTAATGCTTGCATTTTGTGAGTGCCTGTTAGAGGCTCGGCATGCTTGCCAATATCTCCAAGAATGCAGCTTAAAAAAAATAGTCTAGTGCGCATACCAGACAGTAGGAAGTAAGAATGTATTTTATCCAACTCTATTCAAAAACGCCCAGAGCTCAGGGCTTGAAGTGATTAGAAATAGCAGAGCATGACGGCTTGGAGACCTTCCTTCTTATTGGAGAGAGTACTTGGCTCAGGTTATGGTAGCACTGAGCATGTCTGTTGAACAAAAGTTATTTTAACCCTAGAAAAATGAATTAAAACAGATGCTATGATGTAAAATTAGCTGCACAGTATAGATATGAAGTTAGCATGCTTAAAAACTGAAACTCCTGCTGACAGTTGTACAGCACATCCACGTAATTATTGCCACCCTTACTCTGAAGTCTTGCCTACAGGCAACCATGAACGAATTAGTTATGTGTTTGCTGTCATAGGAATGAAGGATGTGTGACTTTGCACAAGTTCTAGGATTTTCACATTTCCTGTTGTGGTGGGTATTGTCAGCCTGTTGTATCCTTTCAGCAGCCACACTCTGAAAGCACCAGCATTGGCAGCAAAGCAGGAATATTTTTCTCACTGTAATGGACCATCCCAGTTACCAGCTAGAAATCCCTTGTCTGAAGGCACAGGCACAATGATAATTGTCTGCATCCCACCTGTAGCCTGAGATGAGTAATTTTTTTTGCCAAAGTACATTATTCTCTTAACTCTGATTATGACTTTTGCCTGAATTTTAGTTCAGTATCATGAGCACTTTTCAGGACTCTGGGGTTTTTAGATAGGTGACTTCATTGCTGTATCCCATACCAGACCATCCGTCTATGTGAACTCTAATGCTACCAAGGAACATCTTATTGAAATGTTTCATACAAGAAAAAGTACAAGATGATATGCATAATCCAGAAGGTAGCAGAACAAAGTAATAACCTTCCAAAGAGCACTCAAAGTGTACAGACTTGAATACTTGACAAACTTGTTTAAAAAGAGACAAACTTATTTAAAAAAATCCAAACAAAAACCAAACTAAAAAACAACACTGCTAATCCATCTAAAGAATTCAATGGAGTTAAAATTCACTTGCCATTTGTTCTGAAAGGTGAGATATTTCAATAAATTCCCTTTTCTGTGCACTTGGTTACATCCATCAGCTCTAGGTGTAATTGCAGGTTCTGCAGAAGCTAAAGAATTAAGTTATTCCAGCTTCCTCCGGCTCCTTTGAATTTCACATTCACACTGCTGAATGCCATGCAAACATTCCTCTGTGTCCACCAAGTGGAGCAGCGCTTGACTGATTGCCAGGCCCTGGGATTTTCCTTCCACTAGCAGTTTTCCTCAGCGAAAGACCAAGCAGACATGATCTTCTGTCCCTGTGCCCAGTCACAACCCAAACAGAGACAGATCTCTACTCTTTCTCTCATGCTGCCCACTGCGTACAGTGACAAAAACATCCTGCAGGGCCTAAGTAGGCATAGAAATGATGCTGCTTTTCTTCCCTCAGAGCTCAGAGCTGCTTGGTGCTGGAGCCCTGCCCAGCTGCACGGGCATTGAGCACTCTCCAGATGCTGGAGCACGGCCCAGCTGCTCAGGCATCTGTATCTGTTTCTAATTTTGGTCTCTGATTTTTTTGTAGGGGCTACCACTAGTTCCATCCAGCGATGGCCCCAAAACATAAACAGACCTAACATCCTTTCTGTCTCCAAGACAGAGGACTGGGAAGGATGTTGTCAGTCTCTCCAGGTAGCAGCAATTTTGGTGCGGAAACCCTGTTGCTCTTAGTGAATAACCAGGAAGGACCAGCGTGGGAGGTTGCTCTGTGTGAAGACAAGGAATCAGATTTGACTCTTGCGCCTTCCAGAGCTCAAGACAAATAGGAAATGGCCCCTCCAGCCAACAATGCCGTAAGTAACTGGCACGTCTGCATGCCAGGAGATGTCACTCACAGCCAAGGCTGCCCACCCTCAACTTCCTTCTCACCAAACAAGTCTTAGTAACAAAACTTAAAAGGAATCAGGTAATCAACTGCTTTTAGACATGCAATAAGGAGAGACTAAGGCTTGTTTAAGGAGTGACATTAGGATAGTCAAGCAGAAAAGATGCTGTGCATAGTTCAAAGCCATGCTTGGTTCAGACAATCTCACTGTGACCCATCATCTCTAATAAATACAAATATTTTTGTAAGCTCTGACTTAGCATAAGAGATAAAGCTGATGTTTGATCTTTCCTTTGGATGTTCATGCTCAGTCTGTTACAGAAGGGATCACAAGAGGCTGTACTGTAAGGCCATCCCTCTTCCACTGCACAAGTGCCACACTGACAGAGACGGTTCCCACCATCACCTTTATCCTCTCAGCGCTCCCCTGTATGGTCAGAAACGTTCCCATTTTTAACCTTAACTTATTTATTGCCAGTCTATTCCCTCTGCCTGTCTTCCAGTTCTATCTCACAACTTCTGCAACACTCAATCCTGCAGGAACTTATTCTCTTAGTAAATTTGTAAGAAATGATCCTTTCTGGATTTTTGTCTTTTCCAGGCCTTCCCATCTACCTGAGGAGTCCAGCATCACTTCTCTGCATATAGAATTACTTGCTTATATTTTTCTTGAGCATTCTGACCAGACCTGCAAGGAGACTGGCCTTGCACAGTAGTGAACCCATTCGACAAGAGATGATACAATCCCAGCCTAAATGAAGTGAGATGCTTGCACTACTTCAGAGACATGATCCTCCACCATTACAGGCTGTGCTATGTCAACCCAGCTCCTCTTATGCAGTCTCAGCAAACCCACTCAGGAGAGGAGTTCTGGCAATGCAGTCTGTGCACACTTGCTAACTACTGGTTACTGTTAGATGCACTAACTCGTGTCTGTGGAGTTCTGCTGGCAGTGATGGTAGGGAAAGGGCACGGGAGCAGTCAGTGCAGCTATTCAGCATTGAGAGGGGATACACACATCATCCTCCTGGTGAGTGAAAATGAGGTTTCAGTAGTCATGAAGCTTTTCAGGCTGAATTGCCTGAGAAACCCACTGATTACTCTGTGAGGATGCTGAACTTGCATCAGGATTTGATGCACATTACCCAAAAGGCACTCCTGTCTTCAGACTCACCACAGCCAAACATCTGAGTGCATAAACACTCAGAAGAGCCACACTGCTTCATTTATCAACCCTTTCATGAAATTTGCCTTGTCCCCAGCTGACTTCTTACTCATTCTTCATCTGCCTTTTTCATTTAAACGTGCTTGTATCCAAGTTACCTAGGAAGACTTTGCTGCAAAATAATGCAAACCACCTGTTTCAGGCCAGCATGTTCGAAAAGTCTTTTCTTAGGCTGTCAAGGGGCTCAGGTTTGTTTTAGAATTTACATACAAGCACACATGCAGTAAATCAGTGGCTTTGGTTTAAGGGGCTTTATTTCAAAATATCAGGGCAAGACACTCAGCGTGTTGAAATTAGAATTCAAGCTCCAGATCAGGATTTTACGTCACATTTTACAACTTTTATGTGGAACAGTGTGGGACACTCTGTTCCAAGTTTTAATTATTCATATGGCAAAGATTGTGGCCTAAACCCTGGTGTGATCTCCACCCCTCCTTGTAGTGCTATATTGAATAATAAATACACATTTACTGGGTTATATTTTTCCAGATGAAATACTTGTAAGTGCTGAAGTTCAAACATTGAAGTGTCAGTGAAACTGATAATCCAAACAGTATAATGGGTTTTTTGGATGCTGTCTCTCAGAGACACTTGATACTGAAATCATGCAGCCCTACATGTCTCAAAACCCACAGACTCCTATGAATTTAGGCTGTACAGCTTGGCAGCTTGAACTGTGCACACATACCTGTGCATTAGTGAGCTGGAAGATAAAGGGTGTGCCTGTGTCTGAGATAACTCCAGGCTGGGAGCAAAGCACACTGACGTATAGGACTGGAATTGAAAATAAATTTGACAAATAGGTGAGAGCCTGGTGAAAACATCTAACTCGCTTAAGGACAAAAGCAAATATGACATTTAAATAAGAGCCATCACCCAAAGACAGTGTGGTGAGCAATCTGTTAAGTAGCTTTTCCAGAGAAAACACTATTGCATCTATAGCAGTTTATAGTAATCTTTACCCCCATCTAAAGCTGGTAAATCCTCCTGTGAGGTTCTATGACCAGTTTTGGACATTGCCTTTCAGGAAAGATGTAGACCACTTGGAGAAACTCCAGAAGAGAACAAGAAAGATCACAAGCCTAAAACTTGACCTATGAGGGAAGACTGAAGGAATTGAATTGTTAAGTTTGCAAAAAAGAAGAGCAAAGGAGGCTCATTAGTTGTCTTCAGACATTTCTACCTGCCAGCACTGTTGTAGCTGATCCTGCCTCAGGATGAGGGTGGCTCCTGGACTTTCTCCCAGTTCCGTTTCCTTGGTTCAGAAGGCAGGGCATCAGCAAAAAGAGGACAATGCACTTGTAAGCTATGCTGTCAGCAAAGGCCAATGCAGTGCCTGTGTTCTCCCTGTGGGATACAGATGCAGCAGTACAAAGGTGCTCCCTCCTTTGCCCAACAAAGCTCCAGGTTTTGTTCAGACATAATTCAGCCATGGCAACCCCCCTCTATATGCTATCCGTGTGTGCAGCCCTTGATGGTGTGGGAGCTCCTCATCCTTTTGCTGCTTTTGGTGTTGTGGCTGGGATACAGCCCTGGGAAATTGCACAAGACACATTGAATGAGCCCTCTTTTCCTGGAAGAAAGAAAAGCACGTGGAAATCCTGGAGAGCTGGTGGGTGCTAGAGGCAGCAAAAGCTGAGCAATGGTAACAAGAGACGTATACAAAGGAGCAGACAGCACACAGGCCCTTCCCTCCCTTTCACAGCTGCCCACAGCACAGAGGGGCTTTGTGCTCAGGCAGCCCCGTGGCCGTGAAGTGCAGATTTACTGCTGGAGAGGTGATGTCCAGGGGTTCTGGGCAAGAGCCCCGCTGACCCAGACTGCCACACCAACAAGGGCCCCCTTCACCCGTGCACAAAGCAGGTTCCCCTGTCAGAGACCTTCCCACGGTGCAGTGCTGGGGATGGTGCTCAGCCTCCCTGGCTCTCTGCAAGGCACTCAAACCCCCTCCCATCTTGGCCGCACAGCCCATCTCCCTGATATTATACACTAGCCCCACCAAGTCTTCCCAATGCCTGATCATTAAATAATCTCTCTGCAGGAAGACATTTTTCTGCCTTACATTGCAGAAGTCAGACCCAGATACTCAATATTCCTAAATACAACCAGCAAGTGGCAGGATGCTGCTGACACAATGACCTTTAGACAGTTATTTTTCACATTTATATGATATTTACTGGACTTCTAAGCCTGTATCTTACTTGTACTCATACTCGTTTCTTTAGGATTCTCACATCAAAGAGGTTTTTCAAATCAGAAGAGAAGACTGTTATCAGTTACATCAGTTTCCTGTCAGGAAACCTCTGGTATTAATTTGCTACCAGCCATCAAAGCTATATTTTAACTGGAGAAGATTTATTGCCGTTACCCACAAAGCTTGAAGTTTCATCAGAAAATACCCAGTGAGGTCCAAGGGGCTTCCCCTCCTCCCTGGCTTACCAGCTAAATTATTGCTTGAACATACTTGACTGTCACATGATATGAAGGCATTTGTTTGTCTTTCTGGGGGGAAAACAATTGCATCAAGCACTGACACCTTTCAGGTAGGTCATTGCTGATAGTTTGAATACACTGACTTGCAATGGCCCAGCAGTGCTGCCAGGCTTCCTCTTGGGCTCAAGATCCTGACATTCTTCTTTGCTCTTCTTAACTCTCTGGCCATGAGTTTTTCCTTATTAATCTTTTGACCATCTTTTACACTTTCCAACTTTAAATGTGCACTATTTTTATCTTCCTTTTTTGCCTCTGAATATGCATCTTTAAGAGATTTTATTATTCTCAAATTAACATCACTTTTAAGAGTTGGATTATGGCTTTTGTGAAATAAAATTAGAAGTGAATGGGCTGATTCTTATTAGCATTCCCATTTCCAGGTTTTAAATACTCTGCTGATTCAGCTCAACTATTTTTTATTTTGTGATGTTACTTCTTTTAAGAGCTACTAGATGTTGCTGACATAGAATAAGTGTGGTTTACTTTTAAAATAATTCAAAACTCTCATAGAAATTCCTCTTTTTCTGTAAAGACTGGGCCCAACATGTATGTCTCTTGAGCTTGAAGTAATGCATTGCAAATTGTGAGATGGTCACCCTCAGTTTTGAGAAATTGCCTTGTCTTTCACTAAAATCCACCATCATCATATCAGCTTTCCTCATCCCTGTATAGACAGCCATGCCCTTCTCTGTCTCCAGCATCTTGGCTAGTAATGGGCACTAACCTTTAGTTGCTTTGGTCACTTCCTCCCAGTCCAGGCCCAGGCAGCTATTGTGTACAACTATTTAATTATTGTTGCTGCTAAAGACAGCAGGACCACTGCTTATACTGGAAGATGGGGGATGTGTGAGTCACATCACCAACCCAGTGCAGCCCACCCTTCCTGTGTCAACCACCTACACATGAGGGGGATGTACAAATTATCATGAAAAAAAGAGAGGAAGCAGCCTCCAGAACAACCACTCCCACCCTTCAATACTCACGTTGGGTCAGCAAGTTCAGAAACTTCCTGGAGAACAAAAAGTCCTGAGCTTTGTGAATGCTGCTACGCCCCACAGGAGGTTCTGATGGCAAATGACTGCAGAGAAAACGGACCCAAACCCCCGTCACCCACAGCATGCTCTGCGCCCAGCACACTTTGACTCCCAGTGGTGTCCAAACACAACCCCAGCAGTCACCGGTTTTCCTGTGTGCCCTCTCCACTGACAACCTTTCCTGCCTTGAAGGGGCTGAGGCTGCCAAGCCTCTCACCATGCCTCAAGGATGTTTTTCTCTGAACTGTACATTCCTGGGATCACCTTGTGTGTCAAACAACATTACCACTGTCAGGGGCTCACTTCCCTGCTTTCCAAAATAAACAACACAGCTGCCCAAAGTGCCACATGTCAGCAAGAGGAGCCACTGCCTGTGCTACCCGAGGATTTCTGCACAGCAAAGCAACCAGCTTTTCTCCTGAAGTATCACTTCCCATTCAGGAGCAAAAACCACTGGAGACCGATCACAGACACACAGACACTGTTCTAAGCTGGTGCAGCATCAGCAGAGCCCCTGGCAAGGCCCCTGGGGGATGATGCCCATTCCATGGCAGTCCCATGTGTGAGTGCCTAACTGTGCCTGGAATTTTGCCTATATCCAGGTTGTGCCACCCCTGAATACTGTGATTTCCAGCACATGTATTTGGTCTCTTAGAGGAGCATTTCTCAGTCCTATAAAGTACCCAGTGAGTTTTTCCTCCCTTAACATGCATAGCACCCATTTTGAGGAGAGAACACTGTAGGTACCTTCCTTTTGCAAGTAATCCTAGCAGATGAAGCAAAGACCCCTTGCTATTCAGGCAGGGCAGCAGCCCTGCTGCCTCCTTTCAGCAGGCCAGGGTTAGGGCTGCATGCATAAAGAAAGATAGCACTCTGCTTTAAACACTTCCCAACTCACCCCTTTACCTCCAGCTGTCAGCACTGCTATCACCATTCCTCATTGCAGAGCACAGGACAAGGAACAGCTGGAATAGTTCCTTTCTCTTACTGAGGAGCACATCTACTGTCCAGGCCTTGTGGAAAAAGATACTGATTTCTCAGAGGTCAGATTTAATAACTAGTATTCCCACAAACCATGAGGACAATTCAGCTCATGATATTTGGCATGAATATAATTCTCTGTTCCCCATGCTGCCACAATTTCCATTTCAAATAGCAGGAAACAAATTACCCTGTGGTATTTTTAGTGACAACCAATGGGAAGGAACATGGGATCAAAGGCTATTGCGGGGCACAGGCCTTGACAAAGTTCCTGAGCATAAGAGAAGAAATACTTCTTGGAAGTTACAAAGGTAATAAGGTAAATATGAATCTAAATTTTCATGGTCAGAAGAGCACTTTGAAAAGGCTGGAGCCTCATGCCGACACGTAACAAAACAGCAAAGGAGTTTTGCTGGATGAATGGGCTGGCAGGATGCTATTAATCTCTAAAGTTCAGATTACTTATTACTGAGATGTGCAGTGAATCCTGAGAGGACAATTAGGCTCAGGAAAAGAAAGCCATTTATAATCAAGCCATAGTTCGGCCTTCAATTTATATGTCTTCATTAAACTTCGCTCCCTCTCCCCCACTCTTTTTGCATCAAATAGCTCAAAATACAAACATGAAATATTTTGGGTGAGGCAGCATGGGTGCAGGGGGCAGTCACAGCAGCCCAGCCTTCTGTCCGTCTGTGAGCGTTGTGTGCACGGCGCTGCCGCGGGAGCATCACAGCACCATCACCTCCGGGCGGCTAACAGCCCCAGGTATCTGCGGAGACTGCACCCAGGGCTGGGCCTGGCAAATGGACACCACAGCCCCGACTTCTCAATGTCTCTCCCCCAGAGCAGCCGGAGCCCGGGCTGCTTTCCCTTCCCAGCAAGGAAATGCGAGCTGGGGCGTGCCTTGCCCCTCTGCAGCGCTCCCTCCATGCTCTAACCTGTGAGTCCGAAGATGCTCACTGGGACAGAGAAATCAACACTCCCCCCTGTCAAAATCCAACAGAACAGAGATCACTTCTGCTGATGAAGCAACTGCCTTGTGACACAGCTGCTACAGCAAGGGGAACCAATCTATAGTATGGAAAAGAGCCCTCAGCTGGCTCTGTTAAGATGAGAACAGCCCCCTGGCAGCAGGATCAGCCAGCAACCCAGGGCCCATGCAAAAAGGAGCTACAGGTCTGCTGCTTCCCTGGAGCCACTGTGTTTCGAGCCTCTTACAGCACCATTCTCCCTCTGACTTGGGATGGGAGGTACCAAGCTCAAGCCAGAGCCTACCTTCCAGCCACAGGATCTCCAGCCCAGCTGCAGAGCTTGCGGTAAGTTCACACGAGCACACATTTTCCTCACATCTCCTGCAGGAGCAGGGATATTGAAAAGGTTATTTATTAACAGCTCTGGGAAAAATGAGCAAGAAAGAAAACAAATCCATTTATAAATCAGCTAAAGAGAAAACTTGTGACTCTAATGGTCTCCTTTGTAATTCCTTAAGTGTGGCCTGGAGCTGCCCTGGCATCATTTCTTGTGATGCTGAATCAACAGAACAGCCCCACTTGTGCATTGAATAGCCTGATAAGAGCAGAATAGACCCAAAAAAGCACTAATTCACACTATGTCCAGATTTTTCTTTGCTTCTGTTAGGAATTGGGGAGACTGATAGTGCCCAAATTTCTCACCACTAAATACCAAGCAGTGACTCACATTAGCATCTACCTCTGCAATCCAGGACATATACTTTCCTCCAAGACAAGGTGGAGACAGGATAAAGAGAGAAAACTCACGATAAAGCTGTCTGAAGAAACAACGTCATTGCTATATGAGCTCTCAGTTAGAAGCATACCAATGCTGAATACTTTGCCAGACTTTGTCCTTTGATAACATTTCTCAAGGGGAGGGGAGGAGGGGGGAGGAGAACAAAAACAAAACAAAACACTGTTCTGTTTAACAGTTACCCATAGCAGAGAAAAGCTGAGCTAAAGTTTCCAACAATTATCAGAACAAAATCCTAAAATAGACATGCAATCTACCATTTTTGAATTTAAAACTAGCTGGACAGGAGTTCTGTCATGTGGATTGAAAGCCGTGTAAAGAGAACAAGGCTGCTTATCAAGATGACATGTTAGAACAACAGTGTTAAAATGCTCAGTATAGCAGTGATATGGCTGAAGGAACCAAGGCCTTAAGCAGAAATGGCAAATTGTTCTGTAATTCACTAGGAGGAACTGTATATCCAGGAAGGAGAGAAAAATAATGTCCAAGGTATCTATGGAAACCACCACCTTACACAGGAAACAATAAAACAGAAAAAGACAAACAAGAGTAAAATAACTCAAACTTTAGATGCTCATAAGGCCAACAACACTAATTGAAAGCAGGATTTGATCCCAAAGAGATGGGGCCCAGTTAAAGAGATGTGAAATATGGAAATGGAGGAGAAATAGGTGCTGTACAGTAACTCTTTGGGGCTGTCTCCTCAGAGAAGATGTGGGAACCCTAGCCGTAAAATCCATTTATAAACTGGCTGGGCTCCCACAGCAGTCTTATTCAGATGACTCTCAGCAGTAGGTCTCTTCCTGGGCCATGACCTGCTCATCCTTTATGCAGGCATGTGGGAAGTCAACTTACTTTGGGTGGGAATGGTGAAGTCAAAGTTCTTGTGAGTAGTTTCAGTTTTGCACTGTCCATCACTGAAAGCATCTGGGAACTTTCCTTGCCCTCTTGTTTTGTCTGATATTTTTATCCAGTATTTTCCAGCCCTGAGAGCCTCTTACAACTCAGTTTGGACCTGATTATATTTTTCCCCCATTGATCACACCAAAACAAAGATTTCTTAAACTCTGATAGGCTTACCAGTTAAAAATGAAAAAAGATGTGAAAGTTTTGTTTAACAATGGAGAAGTTTTTAATGTAGCTATGATACAGCAAATTAATGCACCAAAAGCGCATGACCTCATGAAACAGGAAGATTATGTTCATTTTGAAAAATTGTTTTGGTTCCATTTTCTCACCCATGCTCACTCCCCCCATACTCACAGGCACCAAGCTTGCCCAGGTGCTCCGGCAGGATCCTGTGCGAGATGAGACCAAGGGTGCCAAATGTCAAATCCTCACTGCACGTCTTGGGTTCCTCTTCAGTGACAAGCTACAAATTCTTGAGCAGGTCTTTTGCAGTCTTCAGGAGTTAATGGTTACCACGGGGTGATCCTTTTGCCTGGAAATCTCTTTTCTCTAGAACAGGTGGCTGCTCAGTGCCTTTTCTCCCCCCTCATTTTGAATACTCTTATCTCCCACTGTCTGTCTGCTTGCTGGGAGAGGAGGAGGACAACTTGCACAGAGGATGTGCTGTGAGTTTACAGTGATCCGTCTGCTATTTGAGCAGTTCTGTTCCCCAAGGACTCGTCTGCACAGCGGCTTTATCAGCACCCAGGCCTTTTCCTGACAAGCCATCCATGCGAGGCTTATCAGGGCGCAGGTGGCTGGACTTGCCACAAACACAATTTTCAGCACTTACCCAGTTCTAGTGCAGTCAGTTACCTCCTTGGTTATCAATACAGACCATTCTTTTGTCCTTGATCTGTTGCTTCTTCTACTCTTCTCTCTCACACATGCACTTCCATTCGCATTTACTCCAGGCCAGCTGTAGTATTTCTGCTCCTCCAGCTGCATGCCTACCTTATGCATGGTGTGCTAGGACCTTGTTTTCACAGGCCATCGCTGCAGCTGGGGAAAGGTCTCCTTGGTTTGGCTGGGTTATGACAACAGCAAAGGAAGTAGGTTTTAGGGCTGCTGTGGTAACCATGCAGCTCTGCTGCTCAGAGGTAGCCAGGTCTTCTGCTCGGAGCTTGTGGCACGGCACCCACAAGTGCAGCAGCAGTGGCAGTCTTTCAGAAGTTAGAGGATGCTGAAATCCTGAAGAGGAACAATGAAGCCTGCCCCTGGGTGTCACTACCAGACTCACCACAGAGGATTTTAAATAGCTTACAACCAAGATCTCACCGACCGTGTTAGAGCTGGAGCTGTTTTCAGCCCATCACATGCCCAGCAGCTCCCTGTGACAGTACAGGGTGAGACCATTGTCATCAGTGCAGAGGACACCTGGTACTGTTCCTATATCCAGGCTTGCAGGGCAAGGCTGGCGTTAACCTCAGAAAAAGAAGTTCCTGTGAGACAGGACAGCTGCAGCTATCCCAGAGCAGAACCACAACACCCACAAGGAGGCTTTTGTGCACACGCGTTTTCTCATGTCACAGTCTTATGAGTCCAGCCTTCTCCCTGCACAGAGACACCAAGCAAGGCCAGGACTTTCTCACTACTTTCCCAGTATGGCCAGGCTCCCTTTGACTCTGTGGCTTTCACAGATGACTCCAGCTCTCAGCAGTGCTGTCTGCCCACATCATATGGGAAACTAATACAAAACAGGTAATACTGGAGGCCCCATCATACTTTTGTCAGTCTTTCCCTAATAACAAATCACAACACTTATATTTGACACAGTTCTTTTCACCCATATATTGCCAGGGAGTTTACAGAGGTCAGCACCATGACCCTTATTTCCCCAGTTGATGAAAAAGCATAAGAGAGCAGCAGACATCCTGATGCTGTGCCCCGTGAACCACCTCATCCACTTGTCTGGGTAGCTGTCATGGACCGGGGGTTGCAGCACATTCCTCCTGCAGAGAGGCAGAATTCCCAAGGTCCAGGGAAAGAACAGCACACTTTGGCTACAACTACTCTTAAATTCATCTTCCATCATTTTGATATATTCTCTGATGTTCTGCCAGACTAACAACATTTTGGAGATTAATGGTCCGGTAAAGTACACACATGACTCATGCTACAATTTCTATGCAGTTCTGCCACAACTTTAAAAACAGGGAATAAAAATTGAAAATGTCATTTAGGTTAGAAGAAACATGCTGGAAAAGAGAAACACAGGCATCAGAGTCCCATGGAGGAATGAAGGCATACCCTGTGTCTCCTTCCTGAAGGCTAACTTCAGGGATGGAGGAAGGAGAAACCAGCAGAGTTAAAAGAATTCATAACTACATTATAAAGATGACAATAAACTAATACACCACACCAGAAGTTCCTGAGAAGTGTAAATTTATGGTTACAGTCTCCTGGGAAATAAAGGGGCAGAAGTTCTTCAAATTCCTATTTACAGAAGGACATCTATTCCCAGCAAGGCCTATGGGAACCAGTTAGCATTCTTAGGTGCCAAGTAGCCACAGTACTGAAGATTCTTAAATTGGTAGAGAAATTACTAGTCTCTGTAGCTAGATACGCTTTGTAACCTAAAAAGCAACTGTGAAATTACTGTCTTTAACAAGCAGTTCATAGCATGAGGCCAGGTTCTATTGTAAACCACTATTTTTAAGATGAGGTGCAGAGGTTTTGTTTCATAGTTTGCTTGACTGCTCTGTTTGCTCTGCCACAAAAAGGGACGATCCTACTTCTGTCTTATGCCATAGTTCCACCTTTCAAATACGGTCCTAATTCTCTTTAGTTAATGACAGAATAAATTCTAGAGAACCCTGCTGGAACATTCTCTTCTTCTTTTCTGTATGGCTTTCATGCTTTTGGTCACAGCAGTATTTCTAAGAGTTGTAAACAAGAGCCTGACCACTGCATTTACCAGAATAAAGTTCTTTTTGGCTTCCGCTGTGTTCGTGTTTACTGCAGCCTCAAACAAAGCTGGCAAACAATAAGCTTCCTATATTATTTCAGTGAAGTGAGACTAAATATATAGAAGCTTTAGATCAACTTATTGGGCACATTCAATTCAAGACAAAATTGCAGATTTCCAGTGCATTTCCCAAAAGAATCTGGAGCCAGCACTAAGGGGCTGATTGTGGCGAAGAGCAGATGTTCTCCCTGGCAAGAGCTGCCCACTCGCATTTTGGCAACGAGCAGGTAGCAGGGAGGAACAGTTTCCAGCAGAGGAACAAATCCCACTCTGCTACCTGTCCCCACCACCAAACCCACCCTCCACAAAGGAGCTCCACCTTCCCTCCTGCTGCATGCCTGCTCTCTGGGCTCTGCCATGCACTCTGGATGCTTCCATCCCACTAGCTGTACTGAAGGGACTCCAAATTCCCTCCATCCCTCAGTTTCGGAGGAGTCTACCCCTTCTTGTTAAGCCCAGGGAGGAAGGTGGAGATGCTGCTGCCTCCCCTGCCCCCAGCTGCAGTGTCACTTCTGGTGAACGTTAGAAACCACAGCAGCTGAACCAGCCTCTCCTGTCCCTCCACTGTCTTGGGAACCCTCGAGCAGATTGTGACAGTGCTGTGAACCAACCGAGTGGCTGAAGTGGTTTCTGAGTCTGGAGCTGCTGACTCACCTTTTCCAGTCAGCACACAGAGCTCAAAGGCCAGGGACGGTTTGAGCTTTGCCTGAAAGGTTGCAGACAGTTAACGAAAAAACAAACTAAATCTCGTTTCTTTTAAAAATAGGTCCATTCTTTTTGCACCCTCTCCATCAAGAACACTCTGGCATTCACCATGATTTGTGATCAGGGCCAAGATTCTCAGAAGGATCAGAAACAAAGGGGACAATACAAATCAAACTAAGAGCCTTTAACTTCCACTTAAGCAAAATAAAAATGTTTGCTTAAATGTGCAAGTCTCAGCCTGTAAATCAGTCATCTACCCTGTAAGGGTACTTTTTGGTCAGAAGAGATATAGCATTCAGCTGGATGAAGGCCACAAGGGAGCACGGGACAGCAAGGGTCAGACTGATTGATGCATGTCTCTTCATACTAGAAACTTAATCCCTGTGCTGACAGCACAAAGGGAATTTGAAAGGCAATGTGAAGGAAGACAGTGAAGCAGCTCTGCAGATCCTCACTGAAAGCTCTTCCCGAGCTGGAATGGACAAATTTGCACCCCAAAGGGTTCAGACGAGAACCATAATAAGCAGAGCTGTGGCATTGCTGGTGGCGGCTAAGCACCAACAGAATAGTGACAGCACTGACCATTACACTGCCTACATCACCCTTGAGTGTGAACAGCCAGTGCAGAACTAGGGACAAGGGCCCAAAGAGCAGGCTGGTAACAGATCTTTCCAGCATTTTCCACATTTGGGGGCAGTGAATGCATGAGATGATGTGAGCAGATGAATTTGTTCAGTGTGCACTTAGCTGACTCTGTTCTCTTCCATCTGGTCTCTCAGACTTTTCTCCTTAACTCATTTCTTAATTTGTGCTGGTAATGCAGCAGTGTTTCAGAGCACAGGGCTTGTTTTGTGTCTCTCCTTGTGTTGCAGTGAAGATTTTCCCCCTACATCCCCCAATAACTTTCATCAAAGTGATTCTTACCCTTACCCTCCTTCTGTTCTCTTGCTTGGGCTGTGTTGACTTTCAAGTTAGACAAGCTGAAAGTTGTCACCGAATAAAAAGAACAAGGCTAGAGATGAGGACAGGCACATTTTCTCTTCTCTTTCAGCAGGAGGATTTATGTCAAATGACACCAGCTGTAGAAGTGAACCCTTAGGCTCTGCTGTTCTCTGTGTGAGCATTCTGGCAACAGCTTTGTGACTAAGAGACACTGATGGAAATGCCTACCATAAACCTTCAGCTCTGCTCAGGGAAGGGAGGTTTCCACTGAGTTGAAACATAAAGCCAGTTCTCACACCTAGATGACAAAATAATAATAAAATAGAATTTTATAAGCGGTCCCCATCTAACTCAGCTTTCAGAAAACCTACTGGGGTGCTTCTCCTGTGAACATGATCTAAAATTTTACAATTTAAGTTTGATCAGTCTCAAGCAATCCTAATCCCTTATAAGGTGGCTCCCCAAAGTAATTTCAGTATCACCTACTTCATCCCAAAGTTCAGCTGAAACATTTCCATCTTTAACCACATCCTAACCACCTTGAACAGATAATTTCTAAGCTGAGAACTCAGCTCCTGTCTTAATACACTTCCAACCAGATCCAGCTCCGTGGAACACTATTATTGGGTGTTGGGCTAGTAAGAAGATTTAAAATACTTACCCGGAGGATATTAAACCAAAAGTTTCATTTCCTAGCTGCTTTCAAACCCACAGGTGTAAAGATGTCTTAGGAAAAGAAGGAATGTGACTAAGCATGATACTTCTGCACCATGCTAAGCCAGTTATGCAACTTAGGTAAAACCAAAAAGATTATGAATTACTATAGCTTCTGTAACCCTTTGCTTTTCAGATGTCCAGCCTCTTAAATTTATTCTTTCTCCTCTAGGAATTCCTCAAGGGTTTTCTTTATGTTTCTGGTAATTACAAGTCAAGCAGCAAACAGATTGCAGTGGTCACAATAAGGTTGACTAGAGGACAACATTCCCCCTTCATGGTAATGAAGAAACCAAAGCCTCTGAGTTATGGCTGTCCCAAACATATATATATTTATAGACATACACATTCATACACACATACACCTCTACTTATTTTTTCTCAACAACATTGTCTGGAAATCATTCTGGTCTATTCAGTGTTTGAATGTCCAATTTTCCTCCCAAAGTCACATTAGCTGCGCTTTTACAAGCTTGGCTTGAAGCCTTTTATTTGCTCTTTATCTTTCCAACCACTCTTGGCTTCTTTAGACTTTTTCCTCTGACTTAATTGGTATTTGTACCAGTCCTCCTAGCATTAACAAACTTCATCAGCAAATCAGCAATGATTTTGTGCTTTTTAGATCAGTATTGGAAATGTCTAATGCCATCAGGCCTCTTGCAGAATACCTCTGAAAACACAGCTGTTTCATGATTACTTCCTTTGATAACTATTTTTGAGGTCTATTGTTATCCAGGTCTTAATCCATTAGCTCATTCTTTGCTAGAGAGTCATAGGGAGACTTTTGCAATCAGAACATCAGAAGTGCATCTATTGTGAAGAAGTTTAGACATGGAAGGTATTCATATTTACTCTTTTCAACCATATTTTTGTCTCTGGAAAATAAAACAAGTGCAAATAATTAGTTGGAAAATAAAGGACCTGTGCCTTCCCAGTCCTACACTTATAATCCAGACCACAGCTGTCAAATACCAGCCAAGGAAATCAGTTCTTCCAGTTCCCTTTTTGTGTAATGGTTCTTAACTATCAGGAGAGTCAGGCTTTAGAAGTCTCTTAACTTACAGCCCAGATTCATTCAACAGCCACTTAGCTTTTAAGAATACTTTTTTCTCCCCCTGGAACTTCGATGAGTGATAGCATGCATAAGACAAAATGCAGCCTGGTTTTTTTCCAAATGGGAATCACACCAGGCTTGTGTGACAGCTATTTGTTTAAGTCAGCTGACTTACTGTATAAACAAAAGAGCCTTCAAGAAAGCAAAGACAAATTAAAAGATCTATCAGTACTTGAAATACTTCCCACCACTCCATCTTAAAAGTGCATTCTCTAACCAAGTTCCAAACCCAAGAGGAACATATTCCTTGAAATTCTTGCTGCAGACTCTTGTAAGTGGGACTATCTCTGTTCTAGGGTGCAGACCAATATGCTTACTTGAGGGGGCCACATGAAATTTGCTTCTGTCTGGGATGAGAAATTTCCTTCTCAATATATTCATTCTGTTATCCATTTTGACAATGTTACCCATTTCTACAATACTATTCTGAATGTTACTTTTATAAGTTTTTTTCTTCTACAAAATCAAAATAATGTAATCAAGCTAGCCATTAAAACTTGGTTATTGAGTAGATCTATTCAGTAATTTATATAAAACTGATGTCGAACTAAATTGGCCATAGCTCTCCAGGATACCCACCATTGTACTGATGGGATCCTGGGTGAACAATAGTATCCTTCCCATTGCCTGGCATATCCATAGTGTTCCATTTGCTGAAAATGAACATCACTGTGTATAGATCTTCTCAGTAAGTATTTGGCACATTGCATTTCAAAGTGTTGTGAAACTTTATTACTCCCAAAATGTTAATCTACAAAACAAGCTACTTCCATGGATAGCCATGAAATATTCCTTCATATCAGAATTCATTTAGTCCCTTCCCCCCCAAATCTGGAAAAGTATTTAACCCATAATTTTATGGGTTTTTTTCCTGCATCATCATTAAAATCTTGCCCGGTCCACCTCCATAATGACCATGCAATTGATCTATACACATTATTTTGTTTCTAAGGCACACTAAATGCCACCTTTGAATTGTGCCTCATCCTAATAAATTTAGATTTTCTCCTGACATCTTTACTTTCTCTAAATAATCTTCCCCAATTCAGAGTCTGTGTTTTTCATCAGATGTTCTCCATTTCCTCTTTCTCCACTTCCCTTCCATTTACTTATTTTAACTTCTATTTGCTGACTTCAATGCCTGAATGAACAAATCAAAGTCATCTTCATTCTTAGTTTTGATGTGTCTTCTTTATGTCTTCTTTATATGTCTTCTTTAAATTTGTGATTTTCCATTCACATTCCTTTACTTTTTTTTTCCCCATCAGATTTTGCTTTATTACTGTTCCATGCCAGAATAACCTATAGACAGCAGTCATCAGGCAGTGATTAATTCATCTCTGTGTATATAGAGACCTTCAAATCAGAGTTACTACATGAGTACTATTTATGTTAAAATACATAAATTTTAGAAGGTTTACTGATTTTCATTGTTGTCTACATGAGATCAGCGTCATGCTCTTGCCAGACTGAAGCACACCCATGTATCTTCCAGTAACATGTATTTTTCAGGTTGTCATGCTTTCTGCCCAAGAAAGTATTTACAGTGATCAATGATATAACCTGCTGCTCTGTAACATCCCAAACAGAATTTCTTTCTTGGCCATGTTAGCATATTGATCCAAGTTTCAAAGCAGAGCTGACAGTTTCAGTATTTAAAAACAGGCTTCCTAAAACTGAAGAGTACTGTTTCAAACCCATTTGTTACAGTCCCCATGGACAAGGCTCACAGGAAACAGGTGTCTTACTGAAACACTTCCTAATAATTCCTTTCTGATGAAAGGACATGTCCTCGGTGTGCGTTTGTGCCTCATTTCAAGGTGGAACCTTCCTCCTACCTGATAGATACCGCCTGTCCCAGACTGCCCCGTCCCAGAGCCCACCGGCTGCTGCCTCTGGAGGAGATACCGCGAGAGGCATTCTCAGAAACACTGTGTGGTGTTTTCTTTTCCCACACACATGAAGTGCAATTTCTTGCCATTTATTGCACTAATTTTCTTAGGGTCTTGCAAGACTTGCATGCTCTGCAGGTTGGCCCCTTATAGGGACCATTATGGCATTACCTCGTCTGCAATTGACTGGAGCATTGTCAGTTTCCTTCTGTCTCTTTAAAATTCCACTTTCTAAAAGAAGGCTTACTTGGTCGCCTTTCCTAAATCAGTTCTCATTATCCAAGTTTCTTGCCTGTGATTCCTCACTCACTAGAAAAGACATCTCTGTTCAAGCATTATATTTCATTTCTGGAATGAAACTTTTAAAAGGCTGGTTTCAAAGCTATTCTTATCTCCCTCCTCAACAGAGGCAAATTATCTCCAAATATTTCCAGCTTCACTCATGACTGCATAAACTAATGAGCTAACCTTCTCCTTCTGCCAGTCTTTGCTTTAAATGTTGATGTACGTCAGACTGAGAAAATGCTTCTTCCCCTCAAATGCCATTTATTACATTCTGTGACGATAAAACGTTGGAAAGGTCTAGTTTACCATTTTGTTTATTCTAGGGGGGGGAAAGAAATCACATTTTGTTTCCCCGTTGTCATAACAATGATAAATGAGAGACTTACACCTGGTACTGAACAAGAAACTCTCTGCCCAAATATTTTCCCTGTTTACTGCCTCTTGCGTATTTGTCCGGGTTCCTGCTTTGTGTTTGAAAGCCCCGCACAGAGCGCAGTGCTGTCAGCAGTGTGGAAAGACGGACCGTGTTGCAGAAGGCGCTGTAAACAGAGGGTAGGGCACCCAGATAGAAAAAAGCTGAAACTAAACTAGGAAATGTTTCTGCCAAACGTTGTGACTAGTGCTGCTACGTGCACCGTGTCAGCTGATTATAAAAGGCAAAGCCAAGTACAAGACATGTATCTTGTAGAAAAATCACGGTGCAACAGCATCTGCAGCTGTTGCCGGGTCCCTGCCCCGATCCCCAGGACCGCAGTTAAGGCCAGAGGGCTGCCAGGCTGCCGAGTGGGGAATCCTCCTCTTCCGAGCCTATGCACTGAGAGCCCCTCGCACCCAGCACCTCACTGCTTCCAGCCTCAGAGCTATTTTTTCCCACCGAGATCTCCTAACACTCACTTCCACGGAGTTTTTGCTCTCCCCTCCCCACCCCCTTCGCCCTTGGAGCGCCGCGCCGGCCCCGGGGACGGCGCGGGCGGCAGCCGGGACTCGCCGCCGGCTCTTGCCCGCCGCGGGGAGGGAATCCCTCGCACTGACGCGGACAAACTTCTGGCAGCCGCCGGCGCGGAGCCCCCGCTCCTGCCCGCCCCGCTGCACCGCCGGGGGACGGCCAGCCCGCGACCGCCGCCGGCTTCCCCCGAGCAGCCGCGGGCCCCCGCCCGGGCTCCCCAGTCACAACTCGGCATTGTCCCTTCAGGAGCGACCAGGAGTCCAAGGGCTGGAAGATGATGTCAGCCGGGGGCGGACTGCGGCAAGGCTGCGCCCACCCCGGCGAGCCCCCGCCGCGGAGCCCTCGCCCATCGCCGGCAGCGCTCCGCGGGCGCGGAGGGAGGGACGCGCCGCCCGGGGATGCCGCAGCCGCAGCTCCCGCCTGACTGGCACATCCCGAAGGAGCTCCTCATGAATATGCACAGCCTCCCCCGAGCGCCGGCCGCGGGATGCCGCCACCCCGGGGGCTCCCGGCCGAGCCCCGCGCCCCTCGCCAGGGATGAGGGCTGCCTTCGGAGAGCGGCAGGTTCGCTCCCGTCCTTACCCTTTGGCTCGTCCATCAGTGCCGGTGCTCGGTCCCTCCTCCCGCGCTCCCCCCTCCTTCCTCTCTCAGCCTCTGCCGGCTCCGAGCTGCCTTAGTGAGAGGTGCTCATGAAAATGGGCGCTTTAGTGGTCCATGGCTGTGGGAGGGGTTAGTTTAACTCTACTGACTCAATCCCTGTAACTTGAAGGCTGACCTCCTGTTTTTTCTCCGAACACGGATCGCCTCAGAGCTGCCACGTTACCAGCGCCTCGGACTTCTCCACCGGGCCGGAGAGTCCCGCACGGCCGGGGGCAGCGGTGCGTGCTCGGGGCTACCCAAGGGAGTCGGTGCTTTGGAGCAGGACT
>VYZT01064030.1:123877-135825 GCA_013400735.1 Pomatostomus ruficeps
GGGGGGGGCGGCAAAAGGGCATTGTGGCTACAGAGAGAAAGTATTTTGTTAGAGTAGGGGTTTTCTGTGGTTTTTGTTTTTTTCTTAAGTTGCACGAGACTGAGCAGATACCCTCCACACCAGCGAGCTACACAAAAGGAAGTGTCCAGAGAAGAGATGACCTTCCTTGCTTCTAGATCTGAGGTCCAGCCCACAGGAAAAAAACCCCAACCAAATAATGAAAGGAGACAAAGTTGCAATAATTGCTGAAAAGTCATTTCCTGCACCTACCTATTCCATAGAATGAACTCACACCTCTGGCTGCAGCTTTTGGGGAACTTCATGAAAGAGCCAATTCTAGACTAGTTGCTTGGAAGGCCTGAAGGCATCCCACCCTCCACCACTTTTTATCCCTGACTCACCACAAATAAGAAATACAGGGTAGTGCTGGAGGAGTATCAGCAACTTTTCTCCATAGCTTAGGACATTCAGTCCCATTCCAGGAACTACAAGAGCCTCCACACTACTGGCTACAGAGCTGTCAGCCTCCCACTGCAAAGGAAGTTGTGAACCACCCTGGCTCTTTCACTTCCTTTTCAGACCAGTGGGCACCAGCTTCTCAGCACCTTCCCCTGCTGGTCACCCAGAGGGAGAAGTCACTGGAGCACAGACCACCAGCACCTGCAGCCAGCTACCCTGCCCTGCCTGTGCCAGAACCTGCTCCCTCTCAGAGCTGCCACATTTACTTTCTCCCTGTGTCTGGACACTATTCAGCTCTGTGCCTACCACCGGCTTCCACGGTTCTTGCCCCAAGGAGAGACAGGAAAAAGAGGATTCTGATGCCAGGACCTGGAGAACCACATCTGGACATGGGCTTTCTAATCCCCTCCATTATTGCAGCCCATCACAAACGATGACCAGTTCCTTCTCCTTCACAAACAAACATTGACCTGGCCTGTATTACTCCAGCTGGTAAGACAATACTCCCATTTAAAATCTTCCTGGGAACAGGAAAATAGGGATCAGCAAAATAAAACTGTATACATAATGTAGGTTTTAGTGATTAGATTCTTTGTGAATGACTGTCAGTTTTGGCTCAAAAGCTCAAGGAGGAGTGTTTCAGGAGATGAAGATGAAGGTAAACTTTGAGTGTTTGTCTTCTTAATGAGAAAAATTGGCCTGGGTAGTGCAAAAAAGAACTGATCTTACTTCCAGTGATAAGACAGCAACATCTTTAGATGGTTTAACATGGCAGAAGTAATTTTGTTGGTCACCTTGAACATAGTTTTTTTAAAAAAATAAAGGTGTAGTTGATGCAATGCTTAGTTAATAAATGCAAATTTGAAAGTATTCATTGTAATAAATATCAACTGTACAGATATATCAGTAAGCAATACTTTTTAAAAAAAAAAGCCTACTAGAAGTATGAGTGCTTACGTACCAGCTTACTCACTGACTTCCCTAAAGAATACTTGCTGGTAGAGTATCATCACAGGAAATAAATTAAATATATATAAAAATGCCCCTCATTGAGTAAATTATACCCAAATGAACAGTAGTTTTTAAAAATAGTTGGAATTTAGGACTGATTTTTCAAATACTGTGCTTAGACTCACTGTCTCTACAGGTAGAAATTCAATAAACTCAGTCAGCTGAGCTCACCTATGGGCTGAGAAGTCCAAATTTAACAAGTGGAATATATATACAAGCTTCCCTCAGAGAAAAAGAGACATGACTTCACACCATGTTGAACTCCTCTTAGGATGCCCAGACCCATGTATTTCAAGTCCTTTAAGTTTGTGTAGGTACCTGACAAACCACCATAAGCTTTTTTTATACTAGTCTGCCACTGACAGGTTTTGTCTTTGTTATTTTTTTTTCCTGGGAACATTCAGTTTCAAACTGAGGCAGATGAAACTTCTATGGGGAAGGATGATCCATTATTAGTCAGTGATCATGAAACACACAGCAGTGTTTTCACACAAGAGGAAGTCGTTACCTGGAACATGAAGGCCCTGGGGGGGAAAGATTGCGGTGAACAGTGATGATCTACTACACCTAAAAATATGCAGGTCATTCACAGAGCCACAGGGAACAGATTTCTGTGTTGAAGATGATCTACTTTGAGCGATGGACTAATACACCTGTGGGTAGTATTCCACAGCTCCAAGATCAGGGAATGGTGGTATTACACACTTCTCTGCAGTCATTCAGTTGAGGTGTAAGAGACAGTGACGAAATGCTTTCCCCATCCTCTGTCACAGCCTAAAGGGAAGAGTGGACTTTTTAGCTTTATGTGACCTGAGATGCAGAGCTCCTCTTCCACAGAGGGTCAGATCCACATTTGCTAGAGCAGTTTGGTTCTGTCTGCTGATCCTCCTGCCTTCGGGCAAACCTCTGCCTGCAAGACACAAACCAACAGAAGGCAATAGCAGATTCTGTGTCGCAGTCATTTCCATAAGAAAACAAAATGAGGAAAAAAGAGAGCGGCCCCGGAGGCAGGCATTTGTACTCAGATAAGGCTCCAGACAGCTGAGGAGGAAGCTTGAAGCACAAATAAAAAGAGGAAACCAGAGAACTCAGGATGTAGTTTCCACACATCTTGAGCAGGGGGTAAGAATAGCAAAAAACCCAGAGTGCCACTTTTCTACTTCCAGGACAAAACTGAACATCCTGAGTAAATTTGGAGGAACAAAATACATCTTAAATATCCATGTTATTCCTAGCCATAGTAAAAACTTATTTACAGTCATTTTGCTCTAAGTTTACACAAGTTGTGCGTGTGTTGGTTTGTGGCTAAAATTATGCAACTTCCTAGATATCTAGAATTTGCTATTTTGCAGATGAGGTATGCTGACTTTGGGAATCAGGAAAGGAGCAAGAGCGAGTGAACACTGGGATATATTAGCTTCATTTCCAGAAAACAGGAGATGGGATTGAGATGATAATGCTGGAATCCAGGGCCAGAACCTCTCATCTTTGGGATGGGTAAAAGAAACATCCATAAGAAAAGAGAGTAAGGCAGCCTGAAAACAAACCTATAGGCATTAGAAGCACAAGTAGCTTGTTTCCACAGAAAGAATTGGTATGAAAGAATCTGAAATATTTTAAATGGCAACAGGCCATCCCATTACCAAAGTCAACAATATTGAAGTTTGTGTTTGCTTAGGGGTCTGAGGGTATGTATTTCGATTACAACATGTCACTCTGTTTAAGCAATAGGGGGGGAGTGGCAGCTTCAGGAAACTCGTGTAAACATTGAGTGAGGGATAGGCTGAACAGTCCTTGGGCTTTCCCAGGCATTTAGTCCCAACTGCTGGGTCGTGTCACCACTGAGCAGCCATCAGGCCTGGGAAAAGGGACAGCAAAGGTACACAGGCCTCCATCCCCAGCATCTCTGGAACGCGATAAATGATAAGGGTCTCCAGAAAAACAGTGAACATGTTAAATTGCTGGGACCAGAGGGAGAAGAATGCTCTGCAAATGGACATTAATCCAAGAGATTAGGACAATTTCCGTCTGGAAAGAAGGCAGAGAAGAGGGGCCAGGCATTAAAAAAAGACAAATAACCAAAACCAGTCATGGTGCCAGATTTTTTTCTTTTTTTTTACAGCTTCCAGCTCCTTGGCCCACTCATCCCACATTGGAATCACCTCAGACTTGACAGTTTTCACAACACAGTAGGCCAACTCCTCCCCACATCTCCGGGTTCCTCTGAATAGTTGAAGTTCAAATGCTTAATTTAGAGTCCCCAGGCACTTCCATTGTGTAAAGCAAATCTCTTGGATGACTCCTGAAGAAACAGACAAACAAGCAATGAGCTATACAGTATCTGAGTGCACTGAGCATAATTTTTTAAGAATGCAGTTCTTGGAAAAACTAAAATAACCTGCTTTTGGTGTTTAGGTAAAAAGATGAGATGATGTTCAGCTTCATCTTGCTGCAAACAAGTATTGCTCTTTAGCCTTAAACTTATAAATGCAATATCTATTAAAAGGATTTAAGATCCTTTCCATCATCTTACTTCCTTGTCTTGGTTTAAATATTTGTCATTCTCCTTTCAGAGAAGGTGCCTATGCTGTCTTTATACCAGTATTCACAGGCATTATCACTCAAACCTGTCTATCACCTTTAACACTTTGAGATTAGCTCAGCTGGTTAGAGCATGGTACTAAAAACAGTAAGGTTGTGGGTTTGATCCCTGCATGGAGATTTGCCTGTCTCTGTTTATTATTTTTGTGATATAGGGATAATAGTGCTCAGATGACATCTGCAGAGCAACTGTTGATTACTTATTTACTATGTTTGTATGAGCCCTACAAAACTGATAAGAGAAGCAATGATGCTCATTGAAACTGGCAAAAAACTTCTTATGTCTTTGTAGAGGTGAATCAATTTTCTAGTTATTCTGCTAGGTTTGTTTTTCTATACAGTTTCAACTGTTGAAGAAAAATTGCATTTTTACACAATAAAAGATATAAGTTAACACCCTTATTGTTAGAAATTCACAAAACTTTATCAAAACATGCAGATGAATTCTCAGCCTCAGAATGAATGATGGGCACTGACATGTGATTTGAAAGGAGCAGTACCAAAGATTCTCTAACACCTTAAACTGCCCACCCAGTTTACATATTCAATAGCAAATTATCTATTGGGTGAAACTCTTTAACATGCTTGCAGTGCCTTATTCTATAGATTCAACACACTTTCAATATAAGTGTCTCATAATAGCATTAAAGATTATATTACTAGCTTTATTTAACCTTACAAAGACACATTAACATACTAAAAATAATAAAAAAAATAGTCTTCATATACTCTACAACTGAGTGTAAAAAAAAAAGTACGTCCTGAAAAGGAACATGTTATTGCTCATTAACTGGTTAACAAAATACCAGTTGCTCTTTCTGCTCAGGTTATTTCATGTTGGGTACTTTACCCATGTTGGCTGTAAATATGATAAACCAAATTATAGAGTCTTCAGTTTGCTTGGTAATTTTAACAAAACCATCATAGTCCCAATCATAAGCAACACCCTGCCCTAAAAATCTGCTTCTCAGATCATTAGTCATTGTATTTATCCAGCACCTCGGTACTCCCCTGCTGGCAACAAAGCTCTTGTTTTTCCTTCCAAACAACTGCAAACAGAGCTAGGCATAACTATTATTATTGGTTTTTAGCAAATACCCTAGTGCTAGTAATATTTTCAAGTCTTTTGATCTTTTATATTCTTATGTTTTGCATCTTTTAGTATCTTCCTACTGTTTTATCTGGCAGGAACAGCAGACAATCCCTAATAATGGCTCCCTGAAGCAAAAATTTCTAACTTTCCAATGCTCCCAGGGTAGGAAGCCCTTGGGAGCAACTAATAACATCTTTAGTCTGACATTCAATATTATGGGGCCATCAATATCCAGAAGAGAGAGGAGGTCTATAAAAAGAAATAGGTGAGGTTTATGAAAAGGTACTATGGTAGAAGAAAGAAAAAGTGAAGAAAAACACAGAAAAAATATCCTCAAAGCTCTAAGAGGACATAACAAGAAAAAAAAAATAGAGAGTAACAGAACAGTAAGTGATAACTATATCATGAATTAAAAAGGGAAAATAGTGAGTGCCATTTGTCCCACCTAATGTGCAGAATACCTCCCAAACATAGTAAATTACAGAAAGAAAATAAGAAAACGTGAATTAGCAGCATGCATATAGGCCTTGAATAATTGCTGTCTTAAGACTGAAGAAAGGAGACCATTTTATTACCAGCTCATCTCTATGTTTTTATGACCAAAGTTAATCTTTTTTTGTTAAATCTGAATTTAACATGGAGCACCTTGGTAGCTAAGGCAAAAATAAATATACAAAACACCTCAAAGCAGATATTTCCAAAAAAAGAACTGTACATATTTGGACCAGATTGTCACTCAATCCTAGTATTTCTTCAAAAGAATAAAAGTAGACATAATGTGGAAAACATACATAAAATGAAAAATAATAACTTTAAAATAAATGCTTTTTAAATGTCTGAGTTCAGCCTGACAACCCACTCACCCTCTGTTAAGTGATTTGGTCTGTATTAAGTGAGCATCCACAGAAGAAAACCAGTAGCAGCATGTTGAGGCATTGTCCATCAGATGTCACTCAATGAATAGCAGAAGAGAATTTGACTGTGTCCATCCAGAGGGACTATCTGAAGATAGTGATGGAAAGGGAGAGATCTTAAAACCCCCAATCATCTCTAATTTGCATTTGTTTGTTAACCACAGCCATAAATAAAACCATGATAAATCACCCACCCATTTTCCTGTGTTCTAGAAACATAAAATTTTCTCCCTTCTAAGATAGCCTCAAATGTAAACTTTACTTTGGAAGATAATTAAATTGGTTATTCATCATCCTTTATCAAAATCTTTAACACTGTAAAAACGTGCTGCCCTCTTTACATTCCACCTCACTTCACTGTGTGCCCCTGCCGAGCTTACGTATGTCCATGAGAACCATGGAGAACTATCTATAGAGATGTGAGCTCTTGGATATTTTCACACTTGCTTTTGGATTCGCACTACCAGATTTTTCTCCTTGTGGGTTTATGTACATTTTACATGACTTCATTTTGCATGCATTTCAGTGTGGTCATCTTTATTTAGTCTCTGAGAGGTTTCCTGCTCTTTAATTTTGCACTTCCAGAGACTGAGAAAGGGGTCTTCAAAGAAGTCCCAAATTTTAGGAAATAATATGTCTCAAGTTCACTGGTAATTGGTATTTATTACTTCCCCAGGTTCTAATACTTTTGCTTTATATAAAGTCTTCATCCCATTTCAATTCTCTTTCAATTAGCTGAAAAAAATAAGTAACTATATGTTTAAAGCAAGCAATTATTTATTTTTTAGGTTAATATCCATCAGTTCCAGTTGTGTCAAGCTTCATGCTCAATCCTAAATTGAGAGACTTACTTTATGAAATACAGTGCTTGTGCATATATTTATAAAGGAGGATTGGCTTGAGATCCATAAATTCATATATACTGACTACATGATACAAATGGCTTTCCAATCCTTCTATTTTCCTTAGTGGTTTTCCCTTTTTCCACCACTGACTAAGTTATTAACTACAACACTGTGTCGTACTCACAGATCTGCCTCCTTGCTAAATATACACAGATCGTTTCTCCTTGAGCTGTTCTGTGTACCAAAATGTGTGCTTTAATCATTCAGCATGCAGGAAGCATCCTTATCTACTTTTCCCATGAACACGTCTCCAACTTGGCATCCAGTTTAAACTGTCATTTGTATTGTCAGTATTTTCCCCATATAAACTCAGCAGTGTCTTCACCTACTTAAATGTGTAAGTATATTCTTGTCCAACAGTCTTGGTTCTAGAAATAGCCTTTCTACATCTCTCAGCATCATCAGATGGCTGAGTCTTTTCAAGTTGAAAACATTTTTTCTGAAGTTAAATATCCCTGTTTCTCTCATTCTGTTGTTAAACCATTAACTCTTCAAACCTCTGACCTCTCTGACAGCACCAATAAAATAAACTCCATTAACTCAATTCTCCATTTAGTAAGCTATTTCCTACAATAGTTATTTCAGTATTTTTCAGCATTATTTTAGCATGTGTGAAAGAGTTATGCCAGTATTTCTCCCAAGCATCCTTTGGAAAAAAGAAAGTTACAAAGAGAACCAAATGATGTGAATAGGTATTCACAGGAATATTTATGATACCTTTTCCTATAAAGGAAAGATTTAGGTCTGAAAAAATATTCCCAAATGAAAAGATTCATAAAGGACTAAAAAAATATGCTTGACTGTCTTTTTAAGGAATTCCTGCACAGAAATTTCTTTTCCAAGGAAACTGTCACATTTCCAAAGATTTTGCACAACACACTTTCTGGCACAGAGGTTTGGGGTTGTTTTTATTTTTTTTTGCATCACAAATCAGATACCTTAACTATCTCAGTTACAAATTAGCAGGCTCTGAAATCAGTTCTCATTTGCAGACAAAACCCTATAATTTGTAAGGTGCTACCCTTTCCCAGGTGTGTTTGCCACACTTGGAATAAGGATTTATCCACCCACTGAGATACTCCTGGTGTTATTTCCAGCAGAGATTTCATTGTATGGCTGCAACTGTGTTAATGAAGGAGAAAGTTGTATTCAGACTTGGGTGACACTCAGGTGGGGAGGGATGGCGAAGCTGGGGCAGGACCAGCCTGGCTTGGGAACGGATTCTGTGTCAGAGCTCCACAGCTCAGCCCTTGAGCTCTAACCCTGCTGTGCCCAGCAAGGCCCTGTGAGGAATGGATAGCTATCCACAGGCAAAGGCTGTCATTGCTGAGCAGATATTCATTTAAATACTCTGCAGGATGGCTGTCAGGCTTTTAGAAGAGCGGTTCTGTTGTGTGGATCAGAAGCTTTCAGCAGGTGTTCATGTCACCAATCCATTACTTAAGCGTTAAAATACAGCATGCATAAAAAAAGAGAGAAGCTTTCAGCGCTCTGAAATTATCTGAACTAACAGGCACATCTATTCTATTCATTTTTTTCATTTTCAGTCTACTTCTTACAAGACATTGGAGCAACAAAGTAGTACAAAAAAGTGAACCCAGCAAGTAGTTCTAGTTTCAAATCCATGAGAACATGTCTTATCTCAAATATCTTAACACAGATTTCAAATTTCTTAAGGGTTTACATGGAGTTTCTTTCTCTAAATTGGTTGCTGCTCTTTAAAGACCTGTGAGTCATTAAGTAAAATTTTTGTACCCATGCAAAAAGCCACAGAAAGAACAACTGTCTGTAGAAACTATTGATTTCACTTCTACTGTTCTCACTCCTGTGGAGCAGACTTCCTCTAACTCAGCTGTGTCTACAAGAACATCACAGAAAATCTAACAGGCTAAAAATATATTTTGTAGGTATAATCTTAATTATGCTTAGGTTAAAAAGATTTAGTAACCTTGGAGATAGAAAACAGTGTTAAAAATGATTATTTTTAGCATCAAGGAACTTCTCCAAGCAACAATACCACGCAGTGTAAAAATATACCAGGTCAGTACACTTTGGAGATTTCAGATGTTTTATCCTCTTATGGTCTAAAGTACAATATGTTTAAACTATATTACTCTGGAACAATTGTCTCTCCATAAATTTTTACTCCATATGACCAAAGAAATTACACGGACATGCAAAGATGTACAGGAACTTTAGGCACACCATCCTTACAAACTGAGCTTGGCTCAGCAAAAACAGAGTTTTTCACTTGCTTTCAAAGCAACGTTCACTGCTTTAAATAATTTGCAATATCAAGCAGAAGTTCCAAGTGGTTCCAAGAGCTAAACTTGAGGACAATTGAAGTAATTTCTCTGGGTGCCATGGGTTTTTTGTATGCTCCTCGTAACTTAAAGTCCTCGGGCTGTAGTCACAGGCAGAAGTGCTGCACAAGAGTGCTATGGCAACAACAATTGTATTATTTGGTCCTGTTAAAAATGTTTGTGTAGTGACAGTCCCCCCATGCTCCTCTCTTCATTTCTTCTGTTATGAACATGCCAAACTGCCTGAGCAAGCACAGCAGCATGCCAACCCTCTCCATCTCCTCACTGGGTAACGAATGTGAGTGAATGTGACTGTAGGAGGAAATAATTGAAAGTACTTTGTGAGTAACTATCTGTTAATAACAGCTTGCTTATATTAATAGCATCCTCATTTCTACTAAATAAAGGAGAAATTCATCTAATATTGAAAGAGACGCTCACTGACTTGACACCCTACCAGGGAAAGGCACTGCACAGTGATACTTGCCTGACTTTTGTTAGCTATGTGAAGAATGCACACAAAAATTTCCTAGCTCAGAACAAATGAAAATTTGAGTTTCAACACAGTGACAAAGCCCATATGAAAGTGTATGTGCTGAAAGTTCATTAATTAGATTTACCAGAAGGACATATGTGGGTATCTGTCATTATACCCAGCATTTCCCAAAGTGCTCAGATTTCTCATAGGCTTCTTTCCGTCATGTAACACCAACTTTTACAAGCTGAATGGATGGTGAGATTTCCCAGCCATAAAGGGCAGGTCACACTCTCCACTACCAAAAACCAATTTAAGCAGGCTGAGAAAAATTGAACAGCCTTGGAAATCACAGAGGTCGGCTCCTTCCTGGAGCCACGGAACACTGCTGCAGTAACTGGCACATGGCTTCTCCATCGTAAGAAAACAGACTTTAAGACAGCTTGGTTTGAATGCAGGAAAATTAAATACTTAACATGGGAACAATAGTGTTCTTTGTGGTAGGGAAAAATGTTTTTTCCTCTGAGTGCTGGCAGATTAGCTCTGGTCTATTCTGCTTCTCTTTTGCTCGAAGTGCTTTTCATTATTACTATTTTTTTTATATTCTGTTTCAAAGAACAGTGTGGAATTCAGGGAAAAGCATTACCTACCGCTGTGACACAGGCCTGCCTAGAAGTATGAAATAGGAAAATGCATTTTCCCAGAGTAATCTTTTGCTTAAAATTCAAGCTCCTGGAATTTCAGGAGGAGATGGGGGCCTGGGTGGGCTACATGAGCATGTACAAACACAAACACTGCCAACCTCAAGCTGTTAGTATTTTTTTGCATAACTCCCATTCCCGTCTTTCAGCTCCTGCCTCAGCAAGATTTTTTCTTTGATTTTTTTTAATGTTTCACTTTCCTTTGCACTCTTCCCCCATCCATAGGTTGCTCTCTTTTAAGTGCTTTCTTCTCTCATTTCCTAGTAGTCCTTTTCTCCTAAAAATTATTTTCCCCTTTCATATTTTTACATCAGGCTTTTTCACCTGAAGTTTTAATCTGTTTCTTCTCTCTGAAGAGGATTTTGGCATCTTCCATTTCTTACAATTGGTGTGCTTTTATGCCTAAGAAATTCTGAATGAAATGCTGCTAAACTAGGTTTAAAACATGAAGACTTGTTTTACTTTAGGAAAACAGTAATAACGTTCCTTTAAATTGCTTCCAGATGTAGTCTATAAGACTAAGTTAAATTTGACAGCATATATTGTGTACCAGGCTTGCATAATTTATGTAGTAGGCTGTCATCACTGCTCTGAATTACTGCCAATAAGAGAGACGTAGCAAACATCCTGCAGATTTTTAATATTCTTTGGAACATAATAATGGTAACAGCAATGGACAGCTATGACAAGCTGAAGATCTACTGCGTAATGCACCCATTTATGAAAATGTTGCCTGCGTTTCCTATATAGCAAGATTTATAACAAAAATAATAGCTACTTTGATCTGTCACTTGCAAAAAGATGACACTTAAAATCTTTAGATTTTAGAGTATTTGAGAGCATTTAAACAACTGCACTCATTTAAACTACAGAATATTGTTCATACCTTCACTAGTAATTAATTCTTTATTTGCAGGAGACAAATTCAGCTGTTGATTTTTCCCCCCATTTTTTTCCTCTTCCTTTTTTCCACCCTGAGGTATGAATCCAAAAGTTCTGTAGATTGATTCTATGTCCAGTTTACTCTCTGGGGTACAGGAATAGCAAAATGCAGGAATTCAGTACTTACATGAAAATTATTTATTTAAACCTACATGTGTACAAGTCTCCCAATGATAACTCCACTGGTATTTTTCCAGGTAGTTTTCATCTTTCTAGTGGAAGTTGGATATTTATGGTCCATCCCTTAAATTTGATTTAATAAAGGCAACTTAAGCTTACCATTAATTTATAGGGGAAGGACAAGTGCTCTCACCAGTAATTAGTATCACTTCTCACTATTCCTTTACCTTCTTGACCTCATTTCATTACCTCTTTCCAGGTAATCTTCTGTACCTTCAGCATCCTCATGAATCCATCAGCCAAGCTATTCTTGAATAAACCATCTTCCTTGAATCCTTCCCTCAATTATTCTTTTAACAAGGAAACCTGTAAGCCTAAGAAACTCTAAGAAACTGTTACATGACTACCAAAAAAAAAAAAAAAA